>JADDOH010008115.1:0-15865 GCA_016648135.1 Agrypnia vestita
TAAAAATATTTTCCTATTAAAATGTTAATCTATATAATATTTATTTCAATCTAAAAAATGTCAAAAAGGTCTCATATTGCGGCATAAATTATCGCATAGCGGGAGATCCTCCGCGTGCTCGCAGTCCAAAATAGTGATAGCTTGGGCCCGCCGCCGCCAGGGTCGCATAATCGCCTCGGCGCCCGGGTTTCGGCGAAGCCGCGGGTTTGCTACCTGTAGTATCTTCATTGTCATTATTTTGTGGATTTTGACTCTGTCTGGAATTTCGCAGGCATAATTTTTAAATATCGCGGGACCATATCCCATGCGAAACACTCCCCCCATTCGGTTTATCCGAATCTTGAAGGCAGCATGGGATTGGGAATGACCGGCTGATGTCATCTAAGTAGTCATCTCTCTGCTCTGGTTCCGGCTCGGTTGGTAGGACGATAATCTTCGTGACCGGCCGGACGTAATCGCCCGTAGCGGTCCTTATGCGCCCCTTGCGCACTTGGCCGTCTGCGGCAGGTTTGCGTTGTAGGATCGCATCCGAAACACAAAATAATTCTCACGCATATCGCTCTCGGTGACTTCCGGTCCCGGGTGATTATTTTTCTTGTGATGATGCCGTATCAGAAAGAGTGTATACGGATGTCCACCGTCTAAACAATCGGCTCTCTTAGGCCGGCAGGTATTTCCGCGGCGGTCGCCGCCAGCCGCGAACCATTCTCACTATTCCATGTGAATCTAAATGTGACGTCACCGTGTACAGTCGTCCATTGCGGGGTGGGGTCTCCCCCCGTCGAAAAAATACCAATTCTTGGCCAAAGGCGTCCGCCTGGGCTTGTAAGACCCAGACGAGCTCCACCTCATATATTTCAGCGGCCGGTAAATCAGCACTATAGATGTTATATTGCGCTCTCGGCAATTATTTATAAATATAAATTTTAATTTGGTCCCACATAACACCTAACACACCTTCCGTCGTAGTGTCGGGGCCTATTATATGGACCTGTTTGATGGTCCTCAAACGCGGTGCTATGTGCTCTAGCACGGCGGGGTCGTCGGATGCCCAATTTTCTAGTTACATCTCGCCCCTACTCAGTATTTCAGTCACTTCTCGGACTCGGGTTACTGTCTCCTCGGTTGTGTCTACTACATCCAGTAGCTCGTACATATAAAATTTCTCCCGTATCACGGCCGCGGCCGCCGGATAGTACGCCGCACTGACGTCAGCTATTCGGTTCCTGATGTATTGGGCACAGGTTGGAAAACACGTCGCGCCGAAAATCATTGACATCATTCAGTATATTTTCGGTTCGCAGTCCGGTTCTCTCAATAAAAAAATTGAGCATTTTTCGCTCTTAAAAACATCTTGTTTATCCGCGGCGGGCGCATTTTTTTTCTAACGAAGACCGAAAAAATATTTCGCATCTGTATCTCCTCGCCGCGTCAAACACTATATGTACTTGTTCCGGTTTTTTGTGGATTCAAAATTGTAAATGTAGTAAATACCACTGGTGGTCGCCCAGCGCGGCCACCTCTTGATCCTTCAGCACGCATGCATAATTCCGGTTGTATTCCATACCATATATTAAATTCATTAAATATTTTAATTTTAGCCTATATGCAATCGCATAGGCCCGGTCTTTTTATTTTGCGTTCAATCCCTTTCAGGCGATTGAGAGCGCACTGCAGACTCGGTGGCAGATATGTGTCATCCTTTTTACTTAGGAGATCATTTTTCTAGAACCAATCGGTTTTACGCCTTGTGGTGGCAAAATAATTTTTATCAAATATTTTTATCAGCGTGCACGTCGTCTGAATCCACGCGTGCCGCCGTCGTGATCCCTTACGAATCGACTGCCAAACGGGCCTCGACCTTTTCTAGATCGTCGTTCGCAGGACTTTGGTTCTAAAAAACCGCAAAGACGGGCGCTCCCACAATCGAGCGGCCCGCGACCACGTCATTTTTATTCAGCTCAGTGCTGTTCGCGAGATGAAATTCTCGATATCGGCTGTTATCGCACGCATTTCTTGCGTCGTAATCAGTCCGCGTTGTTTATTTTAATTAAAATCTTTTGATTGTCAATTTTAGGCGTTCGCGGCCCACCAGCCCGCCTCTAGTTGGATCCATAAACTGAGGCGGAAGGGCTAAATATCACGAACTGAATTGGCCCGCAGCAAACATTTTGCTATCCCGGCTGCCCTTTATAAAAATTCACCTTTTTTGATGATATTCACTGCACAGCCCGACGCACTATGAAGACGAAGTTCACCGCCTGGTCCCCGCGCGCCGATGTCTTGTGCCAGTTTTAAAATTACATAATTAAAATCAATATAATTGGGTTATCGCCGAACCCTTATCGCACAACGCAAATGTTTTAATATGCCCCGTGGGCCCCTCAGTGTCACTGGAAGCACTCTTAATAACACATAAAAATAACAAATAATTTTTAACCACTCACAACTTTTGACCGTAATATCGAGGGGCGTTGTGTGAGGTCAATAGTATGGGCCGCCGCCTGTTACGCTGACCCTTTGAACGAGCCGCGCGCGGCGCCCGCCAGCGCGGCGCCTATTGCCGGTCTTCGCTTTCGGCCGCGGCCAGAGCTCCGTGAAGCAATGCATGATGTCTCGACGTGTATCCATTTACACCGCATTTCCAGTTTAGCGGGTCTCCCGAAAATTCTGGCAAGTCTTTGGCATTCGATTGCCTCGCCATCAATGCCGCCATTCGCGGCTCATCTTGCGTCATCTTGCGCAGGCTGTCGTTCGAGCGTGTAGATCGGATGGCCTCGGCCACCACGTCCGTCATCCGTCCGAACCAGTCTGTCGCAGGAATCCCGTCCCCGCTTGGTATGTGAGGGCCGCCGTGTGATGGCCCGCCCTCGGCATTTTTATCCCGGCGATCCGCTGTCTGCTCGGGATAATTATCCGATGAAATCGACATCGGCTCCGCGCGGCTCCTTGTGGCAGAGCCCGCGCTTTCGGTTGTACGGTGCCCCGCCGCGCTCGCGGCGGTGGCGCTGGCCGCGCCCGGTCCTCCGTGCGCGGTCCCGGGTTCACCCCCCGATGCCGCAACCTTTGTGAGTGTGAGTGCTCTCGCGTAATTTTTCTCGTGCTTGTCCTGAAGCTCTTGTAGTTGTCGCCTATGGTGGCGATCTTGCCGGCGCATCTCGGCCCTGAGCGCTGCGATGGCCGCGCTTTCCGATGTGGGCGCCGCCGTCTGCCCCGCGCTCCCGGGCGGAGAATCCTGCTCCATGTTGGATGCTGCGTTCTCCTCGTCCGATGATGCTGCCTGACTACGAGCGTCTCCTTCCTCAGATGTCTCGACTCGCGTTCCCGATCTTAAACCCGATCGCGACATTTTTGATCCGCGGCGATTTTTTACGGCAATCGAAAATCGCAATCCGTCTCAAGAAGGACCAGCTGTTCCACACAAAATGGCGAACGGCAACGATTTAGTAGATTTGTAAAATAGGGAGGTTGCACGATCCGATGCCTGGCCGCGGACACGCGAGTTTTGCGAGATTTTAATCAATAATTAATTAATTAAAAAATTAAAAAATTAAAAAATTAAAAATTTTAAAAATTTAAAATATTTAAAAATATTTGAAAAATTACAAAATTTATATTTCTACACTTTTATCACATTTTACTGAACAGGAAAGAGATTTTAAATAAAACACAGGTTCAGACTATACAAAACGGTGCACTGAACCAGGAGAGTGACGGACATTACGACCGATAAAGCACAAGAAAAAGCGAGAATTTCACACTGCCTGGTCCATTTCACCTTCCTTTATTTATACCAAAAAAATAGACATAACGGGATTTTAACGGTCATAATAGGATTAGTCTTGGGGGGGAGATAAATCTCGAGATGGTGCAGTAGCGGAGAGTGATGGACCACTTGCATCCGCACGGAAAAGAGTTGCAGGCGCGTGTAATACCGTGCCGCTGTAGTGCTTAGACGGCGCGTTTGGCTCGTCTATCTAAGATTGCTCTCGTTTGGAGAGACGTACATATGTATAAATTATATCATTTTGGGCGCCTGACACATCCGCATATGAATTTAATTATGACTAATGTGTCCGGATGTGTCAGCGACCGTAATTCGCCTCAAAAGGGCCGAATCTTATCTCTCGACATATCTCCCTCAAAACCAATCCGATTGTTTATTTTTTAGTGAATCCTGACAGGAAATGACATGCCGAATCCAACGGTATACGACATGCCAGGTTTTGTGCATTTTTTAAAAAATTCATCTCGCGAATTTTTTCGTATTACGGCCCGGACGCCCTTCACGGGACGCCGGCGTGTGGTCCATAAACCCAGCTTCACCGTATTGGATGCCGCGTGAGGGGTGCGCACGCTGTTTCGGGCTCCCTTTCAGACGGCTACCTGCCAATCTATTGCGCAGTTAGAAAAAGAAATGTAAAAAATGTATTTTTTAATGTTATTTGTAATCCGCGAGATCGTCGTCATCTTCCAAAAATGAGATGCGCGTCTCGCGGGTTTTTCTATATGCACAATCCCTGTTATCTCCCGTCAGCATTCAGAATTAATAAGACCGCCAAAACCCAGTCAGTTTATTTTTCAAAAACACAAAATACAAACATAAGAAATACTTAAATCTAACAAAGACATACATAAAATTATGGGCATAAAGATAATAAATAATACAGAAAATCATACAGTTTCGTTGAGGCCTCAAACGATATAGGATTATACATGGTTACAGCACAAAATTATCAAGACATAAAGCAGATTAGGTATACAATATTGACAAAAAGGCAGAGATAAAATATGGAATGACATCTTACACAAATTCCAGACAGTGTACACATATATAGTAATAACCAGGGCATTCAGTAGTTTATAAAAATATTTTCCTATCAAAATGTTCACCTATATAATATTTATCAATCTAAAAAATGTCAAAAAGGTCTCATGTTGCGGCATAAATTATCGCATAGCGGGAGATCCTCCGCGTGCTCGCAGTCCAAAATAATGATAGCTTGGGCCCGCCGCCGCCAGGGTCGCATAATCGCCTCGGCGCCTTGGTGTCGGCGAAGCCGCGGGTTTGCTACCTGTAGTATCTTCATTGACATTATTTTGTGGATTTTGACTCTGTCTGGAATTTCGCAGGCATAATTTTTAAATATCGCGGGACCATATCCCATGCGAAACATCATTTATATCAGAATTTATATGATAGTTTGCATTTTTTTGGGCAATAACTTAGATAGAACCTTTGTTCTTATATAAAAGTAATAAACTGAACATAATTTACAATAATTAAGAAAATATAGGCATTAATCCACAGGCCGCAGCAAAAAAAAAAGTTTTATTGTTCTACGGCGAAGAGACGTGTGTTAAATATTTGTATGTAAGCATAATATGTTTTTTTATACGTATAAAGTTTACTTAATTATCTAGAATCCGTACGTAGGAAATTAAGAAATATTTTATATTTGTAATGTTTATTATAATGTTTCAAACATGCAGTAATTTTGATGATTTTCAAATCTTGTTTAATCATATAAAAATATGATTTCAAACGATATATTGTATCTATATTTGCACTTTGAGTCTTCATTCACTATTGAAAAGCTACATTTTTTATTAAAAACACGTTAATTATTATTTTAAAATAAAAATTCTAAAGTATGAAAAACGACATCCTATACGTCAAAGAGCCATTCATATGCCGTCTGGCCGCGGCAGAGGTCAGACATGTTTATGTCGGCGAATATTCCTCGTCATTTATTTCACTATTAATCGTACTTCTACGCCAAATTTGACATTAATATGAATTATTATTATATAATATGCTCAAAAGCAATTGATATCTCCCATATATTAAGGTTTTATACGGATTTTCGAACGGTTTCATCCTTTTTACACTTTGAACATGCGTCACATGTCAGTTTCACTATTAGCCCAATTTCAACAACAAAGTCCAGAATCTCATTCAGGTAAGTCAAAATACGCACTGTACGCGCCGTGGGCATGCGCGTTGGCGTAATTATTTTTCGTTTATATTATGATATACATTAATATTTGAAAAGTATTTCAGAATTATTAATATGTTTTTTAAATTCTATACAGTAAGTAATAATTGGACGTAAATAAAATACAGTAATTTGTCGAAAGTTTAAATAATACATTTTGATATACGCAGTACGCACGTGGGGCTAGGTAATTGTTTTGTATTGTCATATTACGATATGCATTGATTTAAAATGAGTTCAGAATTAACAATATGATTCTTAAATTATTTACGGAAAATAATAAGTCGACTCAAATAATATAAGATCATTTGTCAAAAGTTAAATAAGTAAATATTTTGACAGATGAAGTACTTCTGTGAGGATGCCTGACGCCGACAAAAGCGAAGAATATATGACCATCTCTTTCTATCAAATCCTTACTGTTTTAGCAACGTAACCATAAATATGTGACGAAAGTGCAAGTTTTATTCGATTTACGCTCAGATGACATCTCAGGCACGGCTTGAAAGTATATGATCTATCCATGTAATTTGACAGATTCGCATGTTTACGAAACGGCTGTCCAGCCTAAGAATAAGGTGCAGAGTCAATCAGAATAAATGAATTTGTAATTTTTTTAACATGCAGACCTTTCTAGTTAATGACCCTGATAGATAGCCCTAAACACAAAAAAGAAATCAGATCTAAAAAAAAGAATCAAACTAAGGGAAGTTTAAAAAAGAAAAAAAATAATTTTAAATGTATCCAAGTGCAAACTGAAACTATCCGCTCATATCAAGGCAGCCAACTGTAGAAAACACACACAGGGTTCCCCAATTCAGGGGATCGGGACATAATATGTAAAGGAAAAGGGAATTCCACAAGGTACTGGAAAATACATAAAGGACACCCTACACGGATGTGTGCGATCAGAAAGTCGCGCGGATTGTTATTTTTTATAACTTGTTAAAATTCTAAATAATATATGTTATTTAAAATCTATAGAGAATCAACAAATATTTCAAATTACGACTCACCAGGGTTTTTGAAATGTCAGGGTTTGAATTAACAAGATTTTACAAGAAATAGAAAGTGCCACATTCATTGAAAATGCTCATTGTTTTTAATGTGATAGTTGTGTAGTGTAATAATTTTTATATATTTTCTATCAATAAAATATTTATTGGAATCACGTCATGGTAACTAGCACAAGCACCCTATAGCATCACAGTATTTATGTTGGCACTATTATATGCTTTGTCAAGATCAGTGATGGCGGACCCTTTGGCGTGTCCAAAATTCGTGAAATATCTAACCTATCTGTTGGCTTGATATATCTAGGTATGCTTTCGAGTTCCGGAGCTGGTAGTGTTCAATACTTGTGTACGGGCATTTGTCAGGATGGGGCCAGTTCTTAAATATTGATGCACACGCACTAGGCGCCAGCCACAATTGTGTTCTTTGGTAGCTCGAATATGTATTGGTGAAGATTAACGTGTCACCCAAAACGTTGTCGTGTGACACATTCGACACGCATGTCGTAGGCTCGCCGTCACTGGTCTAAGTGTATTGTTTGTGAAATATTTTTATGTATATTTTGTTTCAGCTCTGAATCTTTAGTTTGTATTATTTGCCATGGCATTGGTGCATTGTAGTTGCATTGCACTTTATATATGACATGTGCAGTACTCCTTCAATGCAACCACCGCTGTGACATTTTACTGCAGTTGACTTGACCAGCTTGTTATTTCCTAGTGCTTGCATTTTTTTGTGTTTAAGTTTGTTATGATTTGTGTCATTCGTTTTTTGTGTTTTGTTGATGTGTAATTTAGGAAAACATATTTTTACCAGTGTATATTGTACAGTGTATACTTTTGTTGAATAATGTTGAAAAAATAGTATTTATATTGATACGTCTAATGCTCTTTCATATCTTTTCTGGAAAGTAAATTTTTTTGTGTTTAGTGGTGTTTGTGTGTTTCAAACAAAATAGTTTTAACAATTGGCCTACCTGTATGGAAAAAAGTTTTATGGATGGTAAGATGGTTGTAAAATAGTTCATCTTTCCATATTTTTTTGTAGACCGATCTGTGGATGCAATAGGATTGACTCCAAATTAATCTTTATCTTTAATTTAGTTGTTCCAGGTATTGTGCTGCGATTGGATTTTGGAGTGTCGTGCTGGGGTGTGGGATGCTCAGTCTAATGAAAATGTGACGGCTTCTCCTACGCAAATCAGCTCGTTCCAAAGAGATCTAAACTGCCTAAAGAAACTCTCTGAGAGTGTTCCTGTAAGTCTTCATTGGCATAGTTATAATTCAATTTATATTTTATTTCACGGGTGTTATATATTCAACGAAACATAAAATTCTTCAGAAACTTACACTTTTCACAAACAATAATTTTATCTAGAGTTGGGTCAAAATCTTTTCTCAAATCCTAATATTGAACCTGGATTTCCAAAACCTTCAACAAAAAATTAGAAAAAAATAAAAGTAAAATATTTTTTCAGTGTTAATATGTACGGTAGAACCTCGTTAATTCGAAGTTGAAGGACCCAAAAAAACATTTCGAATTATGAGGAACCCCGTTAATTGAAATTTGCTAAAAATCGTAAAACTCATTAATTAAATAATTTTAAAAGTTGTTAAGACGCGTTGCAGGTGAAATTTTAGTTATGTTATGAAATGCGAGTGCATCATGCGACGGAAGTTTTCACGCCATGAAATTCTGGCAAAATCTTCATGATGGTTTTTAATCTCGGTAACTGCGAAGCTCAGTAGATGTCACTTGTTGAAAAACAATGTTTTTTCAATTTTGTCAAATTTAAAAAAAAAAATTGAATCATGTGAACTAAAATGTGTCGAGTAGTGGCACAAGGGGTTTTCGAATTATCAGGATTAATCTACTATGAAATAAAAATTGGAAATAATTTCTTTTCTAAAATGAACAATTTATTTTCTTATTCTGATTATTGTAGTGTAATTGTTACAGTGGGTATTGTCTCGAGTCCTTGTGCAAACAGCTGTGTTACGAGTGGCCGCAGGAGCGGCGCCTGGGCGCACGCAAGAGTTACTAACGCGCTCGCTCCAGCCGCACTCACATCGACCTCCACTTATTTGTGGAAAGGGTGAGTAAAGGCTCTTTATATTTCTTAAGCCTTGTTTACATGGGAAAGGGACCGAATAAAGCTGTATATATAACTATGTGATATATATACTTTTTTGATTTGTTATATTATTTCTTTATTTATATGTATTTGTTCAGCTTATTAGGTAGATAAAAAATATGAATTATGATTATTGATTGAATCTTGTGCGTATTAATAGTCGAATATGAGTTTAATATGGTGTTGGTTGAGGCAGTGACTTGCCAAATATATACTTTACTCAACCATAATTGATCAATTCCAAGTGATACTGGTAAGTTAGTTCATTTTAGGATATGTGTATTTAGGATATAGTATAAAAGCAAAGGCAGCAATGTCCAAAAAAATTTTAATGAATTCATCCAGGATTAATAATTTATAATGTACTGAACTTGAGATTTTATAGGAAACAAAGCCAATAAATTTATGCGAAACGTGATTTTGGAACGGATAGATACATAAAATCTACAATTCATTAAATTTTAAACTAGTAATCCTCGACAGCATTCAAAACAATTTTTTATTTTTTGGATTTTGCTGCCTTTGCTTTTATACACCACGTGTGATCTATTTGCATAACTATAGAACACAGTCACCCAGGCACCTAGCATTCTAGCTCTTTTTCAACGGCTGTCGCAAAATATTTGTTTTGCCTGTGCTTATTTTAAGCCTAGCGATGGTTGAGTAGTTAAAAAAAATTGTTGTGTTTCCTAAATAAATAAAGACAATAAATTAATTTAATTAAACAAAAATATTTGCATTTCAGATAAAGGATTTGTTGAGTGGGGGGGTGAGGCAGAGCGTGCAGAAGCATTATACGTGGCATGCAAGCACCTCCCCGAGCCTCTCCTCTCTGCTCCGGGTGAAAGAGCTGGCATGCTGGCCGAAGCGGCCAGAACTCTGGAACGTATCGGTCACCGGAAGAGGCTGCAGGACTGCTATCACCTTATGAAGAAGATCGGCTCAACATCAGCGACAAATTAATTGCAGTGCAACCCTGATTTCGTTTTATCATATTTTACGTTTTAACCCGCGAGTTCCCTCTCCCAAACATTCCAGTTCTGAAGTTTTCCTTGCATATACAAATCATAGAAATATGTGTTACCGCATTTCGAACAATTTTACATTTACTAACTAGCAGTTAAGCAATCGACTATTGCTGGTTGCTTGCTACTATTCCAGCCATAGTTACATTCTAACCTAGAAAATATACTTGCCGGCAGAAAATTTAAAATTTACCTGAGAAAATATAAATATTCGTTTATTTATTCACAAAGTGACTCAAATTTTAAATAATATATATATAATATTCCTACACTTTAAAATATTATCTAAATGTATTTCAAAATAATCGCTACACCTTCTTTCTTTAGAAATAAATTCATACAATTTGATTATTTAATGAAATTGGCAATGGCAAAATTTGTGTTTTTGAAGCAACTCCTTAGAATATTGATTCCTTCAAAATTGACACACTTTAATTCAGTTGAGCCTTTATACTGGCTGCATTAATCCATTCAAAATGTTCACAAATACTTTTGACATCTTTCATACGCTGCATCATTTAGCAGCGTTATACCTCTCTAATATAAACAGTGATAACGCTCTACATTTATGAAAGGTTTATAAGAAATATAAGTAGCATAAATTTAAAATATCTCTAAAAATCGCAACATATTGTCGTCATACAAGAGAAAGTGACCGAGTGCTTTTTTCACGAAAACATGATTGATGACAACTGTTTTGGGAATTTTCAAAAGCTGCGGTATGAAAATTTAAAGAAATATTATTAAGAATGTTTTTAGGTTTTCACGGCCACTCAGAATCTTCAAGTTTGTGTTTACTGGGGTATTATGCCGTGTTGTTACGACCTTTCGGGCCGACGTTTCGGATCCCATTGCAGGGTCCATCATCAGGGCTGATGTATTGTCTTGAATGTTGGTGTTGTGGTTAAGTATCGGCTTGCAATACCGGCCGAAGTAATGATGTTTAACTTTGCGTTGTAGTGTATGATCATCTGTTGTCGGATCACTATCTCTGCTCTGCAGGGTCTGCGACGAGACTGACTTTAAGCGCCGTTACATCAATGTTTTTAATTTGAGACCATCATCTCTATTAAGCATCCGATAAACATTAATAGAGATGATGGTCTCAAATTAAAAACATTTTGGTATCCGGCGCTTCAAAGTCATTCTCGTCGCAGACTCCGCAGAGATAGTGATCAGACAACAGATGAATCATACATACAACGCAATACAACACATCATGACTTCGGCACGGTATTGCAAGCCGATACTAAACCACAACACCAACATTCAAGACAATACATCAGCCCTGATGATGGACCCTGCAATGGGATCCGAAACGTCGGCCCGAAAGGTCGTAACAACACGGCATAATACCCCAGTAAACACAAACTTGAAGAAATATTATTAGTTAATTTATTTTAATATGTAGCAACATTTCTACACACAAACAAAATCGCAAGTGTAAATACATTATTTATTTTTTTAAATCGTTATTAAAAGTGTGAAAATGGTTAAGTGGCTCTCCTGAATATTTTACACTTCGTCAGTTGGTCACTTTCTCTTGTATGAAGACAATATATTTATTTTGCCGACTGAAAATGGGTTTATTACCTTAAGAAACAATATTTAGAGCCAAAAAATAAAAGAATTTTACCTTCCATTAAAATTCCTATTTTGTTTCCATCGACGCCTGGAATCCATTATGAGAGAACAGCCTGCTGTTTTGGCTCTTAGACACGCTTTCTTTCATATGACTCATAAGGCACCAGGTAGGGATTACCTGGATTCCGGGCGTCGATGGAAACAAAATAGGAATTTTTATTGGAAGGTAAAATTATTTTATTTTGTGTTCCTTATCGTCACCTGGAATCCATTATGAGAGATCTGTTTGTTAACATCTGGTGGCCTGGTGATTCGACATTATGGTGATTGCCTATATTGGCGTAAAGAGAGGCACTAACGATCTCTGGGGGCATTGTTGCTTGGGGTTATCTATTTTCTCTCTTTGGTAGAATTTTCAGAAGGTGATTTCACTCTGCCAGTTTCCTCTTGACAAGATTTCCTCTACCGGGTAGTTCTCCAGCCAATTCAAAGAAGCTACAGCAGAACGAACACTTCTTGGCGTTGCTTCCACTCCAGCCTCTCTCAGGATTGACTTGATCCAACCTCCTATTATGAAGTAAAGCCCGTGAAGCTGGCTTTACTTCACCTGCTGTCGTCACAAATAGTTCCTTCATGTCCGGCTTTCGTCTCGGTTGTGAAAGTGAGACCAGCTTTCGGATCCAAAACATGGGGTTGATGTTTCTTTCATCCGATGTGTTCAACCTCCATCCCGATTGTTTGTGCTTCACCCATTCACCCCATTTTACCGGTATCGAAAAATAAAGTTCTGTTTGTCTTACATTGAATGTAATAAATATGGGAATCGTGTTTTCAGAAGATTTTGACTTAGGTTTTGCCCTTAGAGTTATACATTCTTTATGTATATGTAATTCTATTTATAGCTCTTTGGCAGAAGACTCATCAATATTATAATTGCTCCAAAAACAAATCATGCAGTGGGCAAAATTTTCATTACCAGTTTAAAAAAAAAAGAAATTATAAAAATGAAAAGCAGCGTATTGGTCAGTACAGCCATCCTCTGTTTTCAGTAATAAACTGCTGTTTATTACTGAAAACCATTGGCAATGAGGGTCCTGTCTAATGGATTTAATTTCGTGCATTGCATTGTGTACAAATAGGTTTTTTCATGATATTGTTATTATAATAATTTTGCATTATTGTATTTATTTTTAAATGCCACCTTTAAGGAATACGAGGTTAAATATTTATATTATGTTCTATGTTGCAACTGTGCATCAAAGTCATCTTGTCTGCTTTTCAAACACAATTATTGTAGTCCGTTATGTGCGAGGGATGGATTTTATTTATTATGTAATAGGGTAATCTTTACTGATGGTCAAACCGTTATTTTAACTGGTTATTTTCGGTACAGTTACTTGGGGCTTGTATCTGATTATATCTATGACTGGGGTAATTAAGATATATGCAACCATTGTATAGTGCCAATGGTTGTTTGTTGAATTGCAATAAAGTAGTTGCCGATCATCGATACAATCAGATACAAATCTCATAAAACGGTCAGTGTGTCACCGGTTAAAATACCATTGCTAATTAAACTACGTATATTTAATGGAAAAGAGGTAACAAGTTGAGTGATTGTTACTAAAGGACATTATGTTGTGTTGTTTTGCTCAACATAATTATCACTAATAGTTATTAATTAATTATCATCATAAAAATAAAAAGTATGTAAATAATAATTTTTTATTTATAATAGTTTATATTTTGTCATTACAAACTCATATTATTTATTATTACATTATTTATAAAATTGTAATCATTCAAACATTAATATAATTTTTTCATCTAATTTTGAAGTGGTGTTAATCTATATAAAAAAATTATTATATATATTTTGCCACAATATATTTATAATGAACAAAATTTTTGCCATTAATTTCCAAAATTGTTAAAATTTTAATATCCAACATTGATTGATTGTGATGTTTTTATGGTCAAAATTATTTTTAAGTAATGTATATATTTGAAAAATTATTTATGTAAGTACATACATATATATATGCATCCAAAATTGACATCTCTATTATTATATTTATATGAACTACAAAATTACTATTTATAATTTATATATAATTGTTAATAATTATGTCTATTACGTAGTTTTATTATTTGCGATCAAAAACTGCAAATACGTTTAATAAACTTTCTTTTTTATAAATCTTGTTTTATTTTAATCATTTATTACTGTCAAACAGGAAAAAACAATTACAATTTTGATATTGTAACTGAGAAGTGACTCACATTTCTGGTTATGTTTAATTTACTTGTAGAATTTAAGTGTTGTTTTGTAATAAAGTTAAAAAGAATTAAGTAATTTTTTTGCCAAATCAGACAAAAACCTAGCAAAAAATTAATGATGTCTTCTGAAATTGTTTTTAGAAAAAATTCCCTCCCGGCACCACCAGCAAGAATTAAATTTTACCAACTAAATCAATCTTTAAGAATTAAATACCTACATTTCATGTAAGCGTAAATATATTTTTTATCACATTAATTATTTGTTTTATTTATTTAACTACTGATCCAACCTGTTTCAAAAACTATTGTTTTCTTCGTCAGTAAAAAACAAATTATATTTTATCACCCAGTTGAAAAAAAGGTTGGTTTTTGAAACCGGTTAAGTACTTAAAAGAGATGATTAAATAAAATTATAACTCAGTGGTTACATAAACAAAGTTAATAATTAATTTGTTTGAAATAACCCAAGGTATTTGCGAATAATATATTTTTGCTTCTTCAAATTTGGAGAATTCACTTTGTGGCACCATTTTTATACATAAATAAAAACAAACACTTTGTTTATACCACAGATAATTTTATTGAATCAATATGTTTCGGGAGCTTGTATATAGAGGTGCGTCGTTCGCGAACAAACTGGCTCAATGAACCGGATCTTTTCATTGAGCCGGATCTCTATCTGCTCAACGAGCCTAATCAGCTCAGTTTGAGTGGAAGAGCGGGTGGCGTTCAGCTCATCCGATTAAATCTTAATGTTTGCACATGCGTTAAGATATTAAGATAAGAGAAGTGAACATTAATACACACTAATAAATTAATAACTCATTAATACACACCAGAATATACTTCGCATTATAGTCACTTTCACAGTTACAGTTCATGTTAAACGCTGAAGAGAAGTTCGAACAGTTAGCGAAGAATAGAAAATGATGAGTCGTCAAAATTACAAGCGTTAACCAAAAAAAAATAGCAGGTCTGTTCAAATGATATTATTTTAAAATGTATTGCTTTCTGCTAGACTAGACACTTATTTCAGTGGCACTTTTTTCACTATAGTTACAAAAATAGTTTTAAAAATTTTCACAATTTCACAAATAATAATCAATAAAACGCGTGCGTGAGCTAATAATATCGATATTCAAAACGCAATTCCCGAACGTTGACTGAATTTTTAATATTAAAATATTTCCATAAAAGGGGTTGTTACGGACAGACACGCCCGTAACAAATAATTATTTTAGAATAGGGTGGATCACCGATTACTCGCCTGTCTGCTGTGCTCCGGGCGTCGTGACGTCACTGACGATGAGTCACAACTCGCTTCTAAATCTTGATGATGATGATGATACTTTGGAAACACCGGAGAGCAACGCTACGATCGACGGTGTTTCTTCAGGGGTTTTAATTCACAAAATTTACACACAAGAAAAATAAAAGCAAAGTTTTTGTTTCAGAAGGAAACCTAGCGAAAAACGGGCAGAGTGACGTTGTAAAAACTATTTGTCGCACAAACACGGCAACAAATATTTACTGGCACTAAGGCACTGAGAGCACTGTGATTTCGCTAGGTTTTCGCAGCCTTTTTATTTGGGTTCAGCGAAAATAACGGGAAAATAACTGCCAAAAAGGGATTACTGAGAGAGGGGATTTACATCTTTATTGTAGGCATCGGCGTAACGTGGTGGACCACGGAAGCTGTGCACTCGGCCTAGCGGAACGACCGCTGGGCGCCGGCGATACCGTGCATCGGCGGCGCATATCTCGCGGCGCGCGGATATTTTTTAAGATAAATCCGCTCTCTCATATCTCCCGCTAATGAGTCCTATGTC
>JADDOH010008116.1:0-44109 GCA_016648135.1 Agrypnia vestita
ACCGGAATTAGACTCTAGCTCGACAAGTGTAAGTATTTATATATCTTAATAATACTGCAACATAGTCCTTATTTCCGTCTTACGTATCCGTACTTCCCGGGTCACCGAAACTAAACTCTAATCCTAATGATCATACTCTAATGATCATACGCACCGATATTTTCCATAAAACCGTTACCCGTTATTTTCCGATGTTACCTATTCTTATATTTATCCGAAATACCGGGATTAAGCTTTGAATCTAGGATTCCATCCATCTATAAGTTTTAACAAACCCATGAAACAACCACTTGTCCACTTGTTGCTGTTAAAGAATTGATTGCTTCTATAATAAAACCCCACTAGTCGACATCTTTATAAGGCCAATACATATTACTTTTAGGGTCCGCCGATTTAGTTTTATTCTTAATATTATTATTATTATTATTATTATTATTATTATTATTATTATTATTATTATTATTATTATTAATTAATTACACGGCTTAATAGCCTTTAACAACAGGTTTATACATAATTAAAATACAACAAACGATTAAATGTAAAAGAAAAATAAAGGGTATAAATGTAAAAAAGTATATATACATAGTTTAAACATAATGAGGTTAGACATATATGTAAAAAAGTATATATGCAAAAGTGTAAAGTAGCAGGTTTATACATAATTAATATACAACAAACGATTAAATGTAAAAGAAAAATAAAGGGTATAACTGTAAAAAGGTATATATATACATAGTTTAAACGTAATGAGGTTAGAAATATATGTAAAAAAAAAGTATATATGCAAAAGTGTAAAGTAGCAGGTTTATACATAATTAAAATACAACAAACGATTAAATGTAAAAGAAAAATAAAGGGTATAAATGTAAAAAAGTATATATACATAGTTTAAACATAATGAGGTTAGACATATATGTAAAAAAGTATATATGCAAAAAGTGTAAAGTAGTGATCTCAGAAATTTTTACTCACCGATAATATAGCAATATTAAATTTGAATAGCCAGCTATATATAAAAAATTTAAGACATTATATAAAAATTTAATATTTTGAAAAGAAATGATCATATAATGATTTTTTAAATTTTGAGAGAGATAGATTTAAAATGTCGACATATGTAGGTAGTTCATTGCCAAGTTTGTGCATTGATAATAAAATTATATTATTCTTAATATAATTTTATTATCATCTCGAATATTTGATATCCACTCTCCGGCAAATTTTAATATAGCTTAAATCATTTTAATATAATTTATCATTTTAATATAGTTTAGGAATAACGGGATTCTGTAATTTCTACAAGTATAAACAACCCCAATCTTACCAAATCCATTTTATGTAGTGAAAGACGCGGGACTTATATTCTTCCTAAAATGTAAAATGAACCCGGTCTAGATGAAACATCCTTATTTAGTTTCAGGACAACGAGGTTTACGCGTTCCACGAGGAATATGATATAACCCGATCTAAACGAAGGTAATTTTATATAATTTTAGGACAACGGAACTTACAAATTTCATAAGTATATCGTGAAGCCAATCTAGGCGGAGACACTACGTATATTTTAAACAGAGTAAGAGTTTAAATTTTACCATCAAGCCTAATACACCGCAAGAATGTCCTAGGCATAGTAAACAAAATAGCGGTCAAAGCTGTAGTGTTTCTATGTTCACACGTTTTAGCTCAAAACGAATACTATAATTTTCACATTTATAATACAAGACGCGAATTTCTAAACGAATCATTTTAAAATAGTTCTGATTGAAATCTACATGTTTCATATTTATTAAATGAAGGCGCGAATTCTAAACGAAACACTAACATTGCTCAAAACGGGACCCTATATTTATATATGCTTAAAATGAAACGCGAATTCCCGAACGATAGCATTTTATATAACTAAATGTAACGAAATCTTATATAGTTTATAAATAAGAAGACCCGGCCCCAGGCGGTTTTTATATATTTTCAATATAACGAGGCCCTATAACATCTTTATAAGTATAATACAACCCCGGTCTATCGAAACAATGTACTAGAAGTTTTTATATGTTTGAATACATGATATACGTTTTTTTATACGCGTTTTTATACGCGAGATTTACGTTTTCGTACAATACGAAGTACCCCAAATTATACAACCGCGAAGTTTACATCACTCCTAAAGTATAACCAGAACTAATTGAAACATTTTTCATAGTTTAAGTCCGCGAGGCAAATATCTTTCATAAAATATAAAATACCCGAATCAAATTAAACATATTTTTACCTTATAGACTTTCCCCAACGCGCGTAATAATCCCGGCCACATGAAACGTTTTTATATGTTTTAATAGCGCGGGACCTATGTTTTCCTATATAATATAAGATAACCCGGGCCGAACGGAAGCAATTTTATATACTTTATAAAATAGTGAAACTTGTACTTCTGTAAAACCGTAAATAAACCCCGACCCCCACGAGATTATTTTATATAATTTTTAGAATAATGAAATTTCATACATCTGTAAAATTGTAAATAAGTCCCGATTCTCACGAGATTATTTTATATAATTTTCTAGAATAATGGAATTTACACATCTGTGAAATTGTAAATAAACCCCGATTCTCACGAGATTATTTTATATAATTTTCTAGAATAATGGAATTTATACATCTGTGAAATTGTAAATAAACCCCGATTCTCACGAGATTATTTTATATAATTTTCTAGAGTAATGGAATTTATACATCTGTGAAATTGTAAATAAACCCCGATTCTCACGAGATTATTTTATATAATTTTCTAGAGTAATGGAATTTATACATCTGTGAAATTGTAAATAAACCCCGATTCTCACGGAATTACTCTATATACTTTTAAACGAAATGAAAATCTAGATTATTATGGGCTGAACCTGATACCCCGCGAGATCAGCTATATATTTTTCACTAGACGTATTTTTAATCCCAGAATTTATTCGCTATAATTTTAACGGACTCTTACTATTAAACATAAACAAAAAAAAATTATTAAAATAAACTAAATATTCTTTCGATAACTAAAATAAACCCGGTCTAATCGAAACATTTCATATAACGAAATATTATATGCCTTACAAATGTAAAAATTAAAATGAGACCTCGCGTATTTAGCAAAGATAGGTATTTTATAAGACTTATTTAAAATCGAATCTGTTAGTAACAACTCCTTTATCTTTTAACAACTTCCCGCGTGTTTAGCATAAAATAGGTATCTTTATAACGCACAGCTAGTTTCCAGAGATCCGCCAATACTATACTTAGTAAAACGAAAATTTAACTAAATTTGAACTCTACCGTTTCCTGAAATTCTGCGAATATTATTCTGTGAACCTAGTAAGACGACAAAAATAATTAACTTTATAGAACATAGTGATTTCCGAAGTTCCGATATGCCAGATTAATTACCTTTATAAAATAAAATCAAACCCGTACTCTGAGTTAAAACCCTTTTAACAGGACCTCGCGTATTTAGCATAAGATAGGTATTTTTACAAGATTTATTAACAATTTCCCGCGTGTTTAGCATAAAATAGGTATCTTTATAACGCACAGCTAGTTTCCGGAGATCTGCAAATATCAGTTCTATATATGCCGGACTAATCAACTTAATAAAGCGCAGTAATTTCCGAAGTTCTAATATGCCAAATTAATTACCCTTTATAAAATAAAATCAAACCCGTACCCCCCTTTTCTTTTAACGTGAGCAATCAACAATGTCGAAGAGTATATTTACCCGTACACAACTTTCACTTGTAATTAAACTATAACTTTCAACCACTGGGACACTCTAAGTCGACGGTAACTTTCACTCAAAAAAACAACCGACGCGGATTTCACGCCCCGTAGACGTTCACACCAACTGCCCGAAATCTGCTGCGTCTTGACATTTTAAAACCCCCCTAGCGGGAAAAGGTCCTAAGTCGTGTGTTTCCAGGATTTTCAATATTCTACTTCCCTTGAAACCTAAATCTTTGTTCCTAAGATTCAATTTGGCAAAAAAAAAACCATATCTCCCCTCGGATATGTCAGTTGATCCCACCTCCTGTTGCCGTCTCTGTCTCCGTCCCTGTGCCTGTTTTGGGACGGACTCAGTGGCTTCGGACGATTTGAACTCGCTTCACAAGCGCGATAATTAATTTTTAATATTTAATTTCTAAGTTCAGTCCATATTGTCGTTTGATCAACCGTAACTACAATCTATCGGGTACTCCCCTAATCATAGTTGATGTTTCTTCATTATCTACCATTATTATGTCCCGTTCCCTCGTATTTTCACTCGTCTTTATCGGAAATTTAACGATCCTTGGCTGCTATATCATTGTATCAATTTCCCTACACCCAACATGTACACACTGCATACCTAGATAAAACAATCGTTCAAAGGTACTATACCTAATTTTAAATTAATTTTGGGCGATCTTTTCTCGTGGATCATCCAATGAATCCTGTCTTTTGCCCGCGGCTCTCCGCGCACAGGGACGTATTAGTTCCCTCCGTTGCGGAATTTAAACATAATTTGTAACCATTTATTATTATTTTTATTGGCAGTAAGATTGATCCACAAAATAACTATGTTACATAGACAGTGAATATTCTCGAACAATATAATACTGGAAGAGTACTATTCGCTATAACACAATAAACTATTAATGTAAGTTAAAGTAAATTTTTAAATTCAGTGGAAGATTTTTAAGATCGTTTTGCTTTTAATTTTTCCCAAAACAAAATAAATAAATAAATAAACACACAAATACACACTCACACAACCCCACTATTGGACATGTTTTCTTATTCTTTTATCGATTGTATGTATGTGTTTTCGCGTAATTGGCCCAAAACTCTGTACATCAATTATTGTCTTTTCTTCAAAGATTGATTAATTATATGGCTGTAAGAAACCCAATAAATGAAAATAAATAAAATAAATAAGTAAATAAACCTCCAGTGCCGCAGGCAAGGCGTCGGATTAATTCAGTGCTTATTTATTGCCAAGGTACTGGACGCCTCCGCTGATAACTATATACCACTCACCATGTTCTTAGAGGTGTGTTGAAAGATTGCTAGTATCTGTCGTATCGGTCTCAAGTAGTTGTCTGTATTTGTACGTTTATCATTATTACATGCTCTTGCTATATCCGTTCCACTTCACATTATTGTTCCTCCCGTCTTCGAATCTCTATCACACTATGTTCTCCTATGTTTTTGGTACTTATATGCTTGCTTCTTCGCGTTATATTACATTTACTCCCAATTATATTTGTTTCATTTACCCATCCATCTATAAGATCCCCCATACGCTTTATCCTTTTATTACATGTGTATATGGGCCGCAAATTCATATTATTTTATTTACAATATTCTTATCTGGATACACTTGTTCAATTATGTTTTGTGGTTATTACTACCAAACCCGGCGAAATCTGAGCTAGAATAGCCAATCGTATACACGTTACCCGTCCTGTTGAAACTACGCTAACGTCGGACAGGTTTGTAGTGATTACATAGTTAATATATTGTATCTATATTCGAGTATATTATTTTCTTGTCGTGCCATTAATATGCTTACACGTTATCGTTATCTCTTTCCTAACTGTATATACCGTCATTGCACAATTACCTATCTGTTGTAAAAGCCTGAAGAGCGTTAGTCTACAGATAAATATAATAGAATTATAGTTAACTTTTCTACCCGCCTACGTTATTCGACTCCCGCGAAACGAAAATGAATCATTATTCGCTCCTCGATAGAGCGTCAGTCTACAGATAAATATAATGGAATTATAGTTAACTTTCCTATCTGCCTACGTTATCCGACTCCCGCGAAACGAAAATGAATCACTATTCGCTTCTCGACAGAGCGTTAGTCTACAGATAAATATAATGGAATTATAGTTAACTTTCCTATCTGCCTACGTTATCCGATTCCCGCGAAACGAAAATAAATCATTATCCGCTCAGTTAAGGTCACCCCTCTGGTACATCGTGTACGTTTTATCCGTGCTTCACGGCCAATTCCTATAAATTATTTATGGGCGTTTTCCTCTCGCGATCCCCCGATTAGACCTGCCTTCCTTACTTTCGCTTATATCTATGCATCTCTGTTGCCCGGGAATCCACTCGAGACCACGATTAATGACATTTAAGCGGTTTCAAAACCACAGCAAAAAAGTCCATAATTCAGAAACCTCGTGGAACTGTCAATATCATCGTCACCTTAGAGTAGACGTTAATCGGTTTTTTAACGGCTTAAACTGCAATAACCGCGACCTAAATCTCTGAAAACCATGTTCAGCATTTTTTTATGGGAAGCACATGTGGACCGCTCGGACCGCATCGATCGTCAACCATTTGTACCAAACGCGGCTTTACCACAAGATTAATATGATTTATAAGAATTGAATAGTAACTGCCCGTAACCTATATCCGATCAATCGCTACTAACTCCCTCCCAATACTAGCGTTTCATCATTCCCAAATTTTTGTAGCCCCAATACTCCGCCAGGTGGGTTTAGCTCAATTTTTTCCCACGTAGCATTTAAATCATCTTAGAGTTCAAAATAAAAATAATAAAAAAAAAAAATCTATAGAAACAGGTGATTCATCACAAACTTTTATTCAGTACGCAAAGTTACTGGACACAAATTTGATTGGAGCACTGTTCTTAAATTCTCACTAATGTTTTTAGAATCTTCGCTGTACTTTTATCTAGTTTTGTAATTCGCACTAATAATTAATCTTGAATAACTTGTCATCAATATACTGATGCTTAAATCACTCGATTTCACACTAGAAAATCTATCGCTCATCTGTAGATACTTTCTTGATTTACTATCGTTGGAAATTGGCTGTCGGGCAATCGTGTTTCATTTGCCTCCTCGGTGGATAAGTGAGTCCCGTGCATGTAACGTTCTATTTTTGGTAACATGGATTTATGCCATTTATAACGGAGATCCATGCTTGGAGTAAGCCTATGAGATGACAACGAAATTAGGCGCAGAACTAGAGTAGTGGATATCATGGATCGTATAGCGAAGCTAAAATGGCAATAGGCAGGACACGTTGCAAGACAGGATACTACAAGATGGCCTCCCAGAGTTCTGAAATGGAGACCTTGGGAAAATAAAAGAGGCATCGGAAGACCTCAAAAGAGATGGGCCGATGATATTGTCGCTGTGGGGGGAAAGAAATGGCCACAATTAGCCAATAACAGGGAAGAATGGAAAAATAAGGATGAAGCCTATATCCAACAGTGGAAAGACGAAGGCTGATGAGGAAGAAGAAGAAGATAATGGAGTTATCTCCCAGATGTGAGGAGGCTCCATTACCACCAGCCAAACAGCAGAGAAACATGAAACTTGAATTTTTTTTCAATTCAATTTATTTGATAATATGTACATTACAAACAAAATGTTTAAGGCATACATATTAGGAGGTATATATCAAAATAAAAATATTTAATAAATTAATAATAACATAAAATCTGGTCAATGGTGTAGGAGAATCCCGCTTCGGAAAACCCCCTCAGACACATGGAATATTGATATATTCCATGTGTCTGAGGGCGATATATTGATGCGAGGTATTGATATACCCAAAGCGATTTTGTTCAGCATAGCTGTGGCTCTTCCAACAGGCATAACCATTGACAGGTTGATCCTGTATATTGGAATGTGAAACAATCTATGCTGACGATGTTTAATGTAATTATCAGGAACATACAAATCAATGCTCTGCATAATTTCAGGGTTATCGATCATATTGCGCAATAATCGATAAAAATGTTTAATCGTCTCTAGACTATTGTAGCTAAACATACCCTAGAGAAACTCGGTTGGGTATTTATAGTAGGCCGTGGGTATGAAACTTTGGTGTACACTCGAGCCCGTAATCTGCACCTAACCACCTAACCTAACCTAACCCAACCTAACCAATTTCACATTTCTATTCATTTGATGAAAAAAAATCTCGTGGTATCCGGCGCTGCAGGATCGATTAAATCAACGACTCCGCACAGTCCGACATCCGACAGTAGATAAAACAGCGACATAATGCTACAGAAATTCTTGACAACACCTGTCTCCGACACGGAAGCACAACACACTACATCAAGACATACACACCCTGCTTTCGCCACGGTACTGCAATCCACTACTTAACCTAACACAAACTTGGACACACCCTGACTTCGGTACGGTATTACAAGGGTGTACCTAACGCAAACTTTTACACACGCTCATCACATCAGCCCTGATGATGGACCCTGCAATGGGATCCGAAACGTTGGCCAGAGAGGTCACATATACACTGCAGAATATCCCAGAAAACTATACACAGAAAATTCTGAACGGCCGTGAAAACCTGAACATTTTCAACAAAATAGACTTCAATTAACTGCTTATTTTATTGATTTATTGAACATTTTTATTCAAGAAAAATTACAAATATTTTACCTGTGAAACCATTCAAGGGTTTTCATAAAGATTGTTACCTCTACAAGGTTTTTTTTAAATAGAGATGTGAACACGGAATACGTGCATACTGATATTCTTACTACTTTCAAACCAAGCTCAAACTTTTTCTTTTTGCATCCAAATCATCATATATACCGTAACGAGGCTAAAAAGAATCACGCACTCATGTCAAGTGACAGTTGTTTGAAATGTTCACAATACTACCGAAGATTCCAGAACAGCCTAGCCTAGTCAAGTAAATACTAGAGAATTCTCGAAAGTTCAAAAATTCAACGTTATCGGGTATAAATAAACGTATCCAGGCAGCGGAGCGCCATTGTTATTTTGACATTTCCAACGACGCGGCTCTAGCGGCGAATCACGAAGCGAAAACAGTGTTACATCGGGCGACAGATAATTAAGTGAAGTACTTACCGGTGTGCGATATTTATGCGAATATTCTGGAAAAAGTTCTTACGTAGCGAAATAAACCGGAGCGAATAGTAATACGTGCTGAAATTGGATGGATTGTTCTAGTGAATAGTGTTAAAGCGATTATAAAGCGTCCATTTACGAGTGATAAATTTGCGAAAAAGCTTAATTCAATTTTAGCATTACATTTAATAGTGTTAAGAGACTTTGTACGTTTGTTTACTTAATTATTCAGTAATTAATAAATCCGTTTTCCAGCGTTTTCTTTCATTCCTCCTGCAGCTATGACACGTGACAATACTTTGTTATTTGTAACCCTATCAATCCAGCTTACTTTTAGAAGCCGCCGGCAGAGGTTTGAAGGGTTGCAGCATAATATGTGGACGTTTATTTCATGGTTGATACATTTATAGATTTATTTGAAATGATTCAATATTTATTTACAGGGAGCGAATAAAATATGGAAGTAGCAAGTTGTTTGAGGTTAAAAAATTCAACTCGTGTAAAGGGTCTAACGATCAAATGCCTCTCGAACATACCACATTTTTATATTAGCTTTACTCTATGATTCAATAAGATACCATTTTGAGGTAACTAAGTTGCACCATATTGAAAAAATGGAAGATTTTTAACCGTCGATAAAATAGTAGGTACTTACATTTTGCTATAGCGATGGTAATATCTGCATTAATGCTCATATTCTTGGTCACAAGAGATCTGAAAACATTACTAGACGACACTGCATCTTCTGGAGAATATTTTTTCTCCGTTTCATTAGCGCAGGATTTGTCGATTCGACTCACAATCGAATCGAAGATTAACCACTTGAATGAGGTATTGAACATTTCCATAGACGAAACCTGTAAAAATATACTAATATTTTAATGAATGTGAAAATAAACGCATATTTGATTTATTATTAATATTTCAAGCATTATATTTGTGGTTAGCTCTTAAAAGACTGTGCTAAAAAAATACCTTCAGGAACGGTGGTGTAATACAGTGTTACATGAATAAAACTCTATATAGGTTTTAATATGTGGAAAAAAATATTTTCTATACAGAGAAGACTTTTTAAAGGTCCCTTTGTATAATTATGTAAGGTAAACATACATATTTTAGTAAATTATCAGAAACTAATAGCATATTGAATTTGCGTGCGCTCACGCCGACGTACCCTTACCATCTAAATTCAACGGCGCGATCGATATAGTCCGTCTTTGTCTAACACGTGTTATGCGACTATACCGTGCTCTTTCGATATAGTTTTCTCTTTCATCGAAACCCAAGCAACCGCATCTCTGTCCTACATGAAATGTGTGGTATTTTCGTGCTCTTTCTTACTCGATTTAACTGCGACGTGCAATATTCTGATCTCTTTTACACACTGGCCGAAAATACGAGAGTAATGAATAAATATTTTTTAATAAAAAAATCCGTACGTTCGTAACAATTTAATTTAGTCATTTTGGTGTCAAAGTGTATATTCGATGATTACAAAAAATGAGACGTTTTTGTTTTGGTAAATAAGGTAGATATTAAATATTTTCAATGACATGTAGACCTACGTTACACCACCGACACACAGGAGTTAGACATTATAACAGAATGTTATTAAATTAGTATAAACCACTACCGGATTTTAGATCTACCGGTTTCGAGACGTTCCCGTCTCTTCGTCAGGACCAACACTACACTACTATGTTTACAACACTATAAACCACAACCATAATATTTTTAAACTTAATTAAAATTATTTTACCAAACATTCCACGGCTTTGGAGAATTCCCGTTACATAACGGTTTGGTGGCTACCGACGCTCCCTTTTAGGGGAGAATAGGGTAATGAGAGCGGTCGGGTAATAAGAGCGATGGTGATTGAATGAAAAGTAGGCACATTCGCGCGATCGTAAACACTCGGCCGCTTCTATTAACCATCGAGAAACTTCACCTGACGAACACGAGTCAGTAGTACTATGCGTTTAGTCACGGTTTAGAACGGTTGTGTAATTTTCGATACACGCTTATAAAAAACTGCCAATTGCGAGCGCCAAGGAGCACGCAATTATATTCCTATTTTAATATGTTTATGCTTATTACATCCCTAGATTCATTTACTAACAAGTCCAATTGGTTAAATTGTGATTGAAAGTAGAATTACACATTTATATTATTACTTTTCAAAATGGTGGTCAGCGGGTAATGGTAGCCTAGCATGGCTAAATGCAATATGTGACGATGAGTCAGAATATTCAGAAGAGGAAGCTTTATGTGCAATATGTTTAGACACGGGAAAAGTGGGGAGATGTGGTACCGATGCAGAAGTTGCGGAAACTAGGCCCATATATAATGTTCTGGCAGTGATAGTCCAGATACTTATATTTGTGCTTTTTGTTTGGATCCGTAAAAATTTGGGTCCTTTATTTTCCTTTGATAATTTCATCTTTATTGATTTTTTTTGGTTACAAAGTTAATTTTTTTAATATGTTTTACAAATAGTTCTACGTATTAATAACTTATATTTCATTTGAATTATGTTTAGTTAATTTTTGGGAAAGAGTAAATGTTATGGCTCTAATTTCCCATATAAGCGTTAAATGGGCTCTCATTACCCGCATGTGTCGGGTAATGGGAGCGACTGATTTTTTGTAAAATAGTTATTATACCTTCATACATGACTGTGATTGATTATAAATGTGATTAAAATTTAGATGGATAATCAATGTAGGAGTTCCTAATTAAAAATTATTAGAATGTTAACAAATGTGGTTTTTATCACAAATTTCCCATAGTAGGCTCTCATTACCCTGTTCTTCCCTACCCTCAAGTATCGAACAGAATGTATAAAAAAAATTGAGATTGTATAATGTAAAAGATTTGTTGATATAAAAACATTAATATTAATTATGTAACTTTTATTAATATCTTTTATCTTTTATCTGACGTAGTATTGATAAATGTCGTCGTACGTCCAGCTCTCCACGAGACACTTTAATTAATAAATTAACATATAAATTTACTTTTAATGACTTTAAAAACAATTACCTGTTTTAGTATCTGTTCGCTGTGAGGACAATTGAAGTCCAACGAAACATCGGACTCGCCGTGTTCCGGTCTTAACATTTTGCTGAGGTCTTCTCGCAAATCGGATTCAGAGATCGCTCCCAGGTTCTTAACGGTCATTTTGATGCCGTGAACAGAAAGAAGCTTAAACAGAGAAACCGCATCTAAAAAAGTTTTAAGCATTAGAATCTAGGAAAAAAATAGTTGAATTTTACCAAAAAATATTTTTATTGGATACTAGCTGTGCCAGGACGCCGTCGCTCGCGTAGATTTTTAATAACTTTTAGTAATGTTTTATCAATTTCTGCATTAACCTTAACATATACATTGTGACGTAGCAACCTCTGTTCGTCACACTTCTTCGCGAAACATCTAAAAGTAATGAATTTATCGATCCCCGCACCAAATATCTGCACCAAAATTGATTTTAATCCGCGTAGGTACCGCGAATACTCCATGGGAAAAGATAAATGTCTTTGGTCTACTGCAGATAATTTCACGGCAGTCGCGAACGTCGTGGACGGTATTTCAAAATGGCGCATTCGAAATCTGACACATCCGCACGCAAGATGTGAGCCTTTCTCTGAACCCTCGTGTTAAGAGGTAAGCTCATTCCGAGAGACGCAATTTGAAGTGGCATCAAGATAAGCTGTGAAATTACATGATTGTTTGTTTAATAATGTCTTTCGTACATAGGGTCCTTCCACGCAAGATGACGCATCGTTGAGTGAAAGATGCATCCCTTGCAACGTCTGGGGGGCAGCTGCAGAGATGATGTTCCAGAAGTCATCTGCATCGGCAGCCCAAAGCCTCGGGGCGGGGTTGTTCTCTGGACCCATAAGGGAGCAATCCTGCTCCAAATGCAAGGCCAGTAAAATGAAGACCACGACATGCCTGGTATTCCAAATTTTTTAATCATCAACTTCACGTCACGCCTGGAGCGAGCTGGGAGTTTATCTGGCTCCGAAAATTGAATAGAACGAGTGCATCAGTGGTCGTGCCGTTTTTAAAAGAACATTGCTAACTACATGCGGAAGCGGTGTTTTGTGCCAAAAATTGTGACATGTTATCGGAAATCAATGTCACCAAGCGAATGTATTCGCACAGCCTATTGTAGCTTCATTGTTTTTTGAATCTGATTTAGAAATTTAGACCTGATGTTAATTGAATCTACAGAATGTGATTGCCGGCGTTCCGACACCAGCGCTGCCGTCACCGCTAGTAGTATAAAAGAATTAAGTTTCGATTGTCTTTTCCATCCTTGTTTAATGCGGCCGCTAGCGATGATGTCGAGGCGCGATAAATTAAATTATTCAACTCTATTTATTGTACAAAAAAAGATTTCGATGTGCAAAATTCACAAAATATTTTATGGAAAATTGTCACCTTCTGTGGCACCATTAATTTTTGATTAAATTTATTTGAATAAATTCACATGTTAACTAAAGAATGTTTCGTTGTATAACCCTTGTCATTGAACTGTTGCAACTTTAACTCATAAAAGACTGTGCTAAAAAAAAACTTTGGGGACGGTGGAGTAACACAGCGTTACCTGATTAAAAATCGGCATAGTTTTTAATATGTGATAAAATATACATATATACAATACAGATAAGACTTTTTAAAGGTCCCTTTATATAATTATGTAAGGTAATATATACATATTTGAATTATTTTAGTAAATTATTATATAATCATGGCAAATCGAATTTGCGTGCGCTTCCGCCGACGTTTTAATAGCAACTGAATACAACGACGCGGTCGCCTGCTCGTTTCAGCCGCATGCACTCCGTCTTTGTCTAGGACGTGTTACCCGACTCTATCGTACTCTTTCTATATTGTTTTTGGTTTCGCCGAAACCCAAGCAACCGCTCATCTCTGTCCTACATGAAATGTATGGTATTATCGTGCTCTTTCTTGCTCGATTTAACTGCGATGCACAATATACTGCTCTCTCTTACACACTGGCCGAAAATACGAGAGTAATGAATAAATATTTTTTAATTAAAAAATCCGTACATTCCCAACAGTTTAATTTAGTAATTTTGATGTGCAAATGTCTATTCGATGATTACAAAAAATGTGACGTTTTAGTTTTCGTAAAAAAGGTAGATATTTCATATTTTGTATGACAGGTAGACCTACGTTACATCACCGACACACAGGAGTTAAATATGTTAAAATGAGAGACAGCTGAAGTGCAGCGTACACGACACCAGAAATACCCTGAGTTTGAATTGTAGAAGTAAGGTGAGTCCCATTCTTCTCCGACTGAGCAAAACTGGTGGTGACGAGGAGTTCTGATGGAAGCATCAGAACCTCACGTCATAACATATATGACGTCGGGGACTATTTTATTGAAATTTTTGAGTTCTACAACCTTTATTTTTACAACCTTTCTGGTCGACGTTTCGGATCCCGTTGCAGGTCCATTATCATGGCTGATGTGTTGTTGTGAGTGTTGATGTTGTGGTTAAGTATTGGCTCTCAGTAACGTGTCGTAAGCTTGTTATTTACAGAATAAGTCCAACGTGTGTGGAGTGCTCCGATGATTCCTAGTAGAAAAAGATCTTTATCGTCCTAGTTTACCGTGAATATAAAACTTCATGGTAGTAAAAGACCTCCTATTGATAAATCGAGAGTTACCAATTATTGACTGGTCAATAGTGGAACTCCACAAGTGTTTGAATGACGCGGTTGAAACGTTTTATCACAATATACCCAGAACAGTAGTTTATCTCCGGCCCGTAGGCGAGTTATTAGCCTACTCTTGCATTGACGCTAGGGTTGTCACTTTATTTTTACTCCCTTTCTTTTAACTCGTAGCGTCTGAGATTCCGACGCATAAGGTAGACACAAAACCCGAAAATTTCTGTAATTAGTATACCAAGTTTCTGCACTTAAATTGCAAGAACGCTGATTAACATCAACGTAGACTTTTAAAAACTCACAGTCTTTGTGATAATCAACACACCTTTTTAGTAACGCACCGCAAACATAAAAAAGGCATGTTTTTCAGGAAGCGCATTTTTTTTCTAAAGCGGCGGCTGCGAGCGCGAATGGCAACAAAGGCACGGCCCTTACTGTCGCCGCCTTGTGCCCCCATATTCTATGTCAATGTGTGCGTCACAGTGCGTGCGTACACGGCGCCGAGTACGCACGCACACATTCTAATGTGTAGCGGTCAGTTTGTATGAAAACGTATTACTGTTTTTAGTATACTGTGGTTTTATTCTGTCCTGAACATATTTAAAACGTACATTCCTAAAAAAATATGAAATATAAATATTCGGTGTAATTTTCTCCTGCTTACGTAAGCAGGAGAAATCCTAACCTAACCTAACCAACCTGACCTTTCCTAACCTAACCTAACCCAGTACTTAATAAAGGTATGAGAGAGGGCTGGTTTCAAAGGAAGTTAAAGGAAACTTTTGTAATTCCCACTTTAGACAGACAGTTCTCTACAGAGTAACACAAACATAACAAGATACAGTTATGTGCATATTTACGTAAACGCAATAAGACATGTTTCTCTATAGAGTAGCACAAATATCTATAACAAGACAGGATTCTCTACATACTTAGGAACACAAACATAACAGGGTACGGTTCTCTACAGAAATAAATACGACAAGATACGTTCTCTACAAAACAAACAAGATACGTCCTCTAAAACAAGACAAGACACGTTCTCTATAAAAACAACAAGATACGTCCTCTACAGAAACAAATAAACAAGACACGGTCTCTACAGAGCTACAATACCTATAGTAATACATTGAATGAAACTACTTAATACTGTTAACACCTTTGATTGGCCAGCAAATGAAAAACTGTACACATGTCGGCTTCTTTTCTACGGTGTAGTAATCTCTGAACATGGGAAATAATTTGTTCTCAAGATCATCATTTTCCACTGTGTTCGGGATTTGCTCCGATATAGTCTCCACCACTATCCATATCACAAATACAGCGCCCAATACAATGTATTTCATTTTGATAACTGAAATATTTTTATTAATAGTTGATAATCAAGTTTGTGCTGAAATTTGTTTATAAAAGCTTGAGTTATCGCTTATAAGGTTTAACAGAGCTAGTAAATAATATTTTAATCACGTGACTTACATGTGCAGTGGTTAACAGAGCTAGTAAACAATATTTTAATCGCGTGACTTACATGTGCAGCGGTTAACAGAGCTAATAAACAATATTTTAGTCGCGTGACTTACATGACCAGCGCTCAACAGAGCTAGTAAACAATATTTTAATCGCGTGACTTACATGAGCAGCGGTTACCAGAGATAGTAAATAATATTTTAATCGCGTGAGTTGCTATGTACATGAGTTAACGGAGCTAAACTACGGTCGCCGAAAAGAGAGATTTTCGTACATTGACCCTACGCTACGTATCCTTATCGCACGCGTACAATTATGTTGCTGTCACGTTCGCACAGACACAACGAGCGATGTATAGTAAACAATATTGTACTGGATGTATCCACGAAGGGAACATCATTAATAAAGATATTGTCACGTTTCGTGGCTGCAGGATGAATTAATGAAAACACTGGAATTTAATAACGCGCCCAAAACAACTCTGACCCTTCTTTGCTCCCGTGTGCCTTATTTATATTCGCTAATGCTCTGATATCGAAATTCTGACACGTTTCCCGCGTTTTCGAGAAGTTCCTCGCGTTTTCTAGACTTTTGGTTTCTCGTAAGCCGTAGATTATGCTAGGCCGTTCTGGTATCTTCTTTAGTATTGTGATCATTTCAAACAACTGTCACTTGACATGAGTACGTCGTTATTTTTAGCCTCGTTACAATCGGAGCAAAACTGACGAAATCATGAACATTTGAGCGATACTCAGACTGATTTTCTATACCTGCTCGGGCAGCTGAGAGATGTGCTCACCTGAGGACTACCGGACGTGCTATTGTATTGGAAGAGTTTTGCGTAGACAAGGACAAAAAGATGCTGATGATGAAAGCTCGTTGCTGTGTGAACATGGCATCGACGATTATGTGTAAGTATAAAATTAGTATCGAGTTTTATTTTGAATTTTGCAGTGTGCAAAACTTTAAAGCGATTTCCCCACATCTCATGTTTTCAAAGTCGGTGTCCCTCATAACTCCAAAACTACTACACCGATCCTTTTGAAATTTTGAACACTATTTCTGTACATAATTTACAAGGTAACGCTGGAGACTTTTTTCAAATTTGTTAATAATTTATATTTTTTAATAACAAATTAGCCGATTTTTTTTCGCAAAAATCGCGTTTTTTCCTTCGAAGGGTTCCAAAAAAATGAAAAATTTAAATTTCAAAAAATCCTCCCAGAGTTACCTGGGAAAACCTAATATCTAACGAATGAGCTTTGATTTTTTGATTTCAGATGATCCAGCACCAAGTTATGAGGGACACCGCAATTCTACTTTTTTCCGAGACACGTCCGAATAATTGCTGCCATTGCCGTATTTTTTAATATTTCTTCTTGAAATTTATAAAAAATATTTTTTGAATGTCATACTTTAATGTACCCTTGGTTTTAATAAAGAGATTTTAACTGTGTTGTCACAAATAATTCACAAAAATATGCCTTTTTTGTACGAATTAACCTTACCCCCCCCCCCTTAAGTGATCACTTTATTCAATGTATCGTTCGACAATCCCACCCACGACTGTCTACCACATAAATATTTAAAAAAATTAATGTTATATATGGGTATGTCAACTTTGCACATCTTGTTACATATGTGAGTTATATTTTATTAGCTATTTTGAGCTGTGGTTGAAATTTTTCATTTCTATAAACCAGTAAAGATGTCACCATATTATCTTCCGCTATAGGAACATTAGACTAACATTAAAGCAACTTATATCGAATATTAAAAGATTATTCACTTTAATGCAATCAAATAAAACGACTAAAACCTTGCAGAGATTAGAATTAAAATTTTGTTGCCGACTTTTAACATTTTTATACTTATAACTTGTATAAAAGCAAATGTTTTTTTAATATTCAATATAAGTTACTTTAGCGATTGTCAAAGCTTTACTAAAAAAGATTATAAATGTAAAAAAAAAATACAATCTTCGAAGTCCTTTTTCTTCATAACTATTGATACGTATTAAGAAATTGAAGTTGAATATATAATTTAAGCCGGAATTTACCTGTAAAGTAATGTGGACTAGCTCTGTTAAGGCCTGTACATTTACACTTGTACGAAAAATTTAAATAATAATATTCATCTTTTTAGTTACAATAATAAGGCAAATAAATAAATGATAATTGTTTGCTTCTAATCTATTGTTAGAATCGTAAAGATGCAATTTCTCAAGACCTACAAGGCGTGTTATTTTATACAGTTGATTGAAGTGCTGTCCCGTTGTTCTCTAATATATGTTACTGCGGGTACTCTAAAACATCAGTAAGAATATTATATCTTCGGACCGTAAGCGGTAAACTGTATTGAATTAATAATAACGTTTTTAAATCTCTTTGGTAAATTGGAGTGACTACAGGAAATAAAGTTAACGCCAAATGAAATTCACATTTTTGTGACTTGTCCTGTATTTAAAAGTCCCTAATAAAAATTTGAAATAATGTTTATGACATTAGAACAATTAGCGACATCTGTGGGCATTTAGGGGGAATGAAAATGCTTTGAGGCAGGCCGCGTGGAAGATGGTTACAACTCGCATGTAAAGCGTGGCACGTAATTTAAATATATACAGCTTCCAAAAATTCGTACACATGGTATATTCTATCATGGGTGGAAATGGCGAACGGTACATTGTGTAAAGTGATCACTTTAGCCAGCCGTACGATAGGTCGTAAGCCCTATGTACACCCAAAAAGACTTCTTTACCTACTTTCCCATAATAAAAATACAATTTGTCTCTGTGAGACATCTATAATATACATTAATTGATTAATGATAACCCTAAGATATTTGTGTTTCCATTAATCTATTTAATCATAAAATCCAAAAACAGTGATGATTTTGATGTACACCTATAGTGTTACCTTATTTTGATGTATTTTTATTTTTTATTTATTTATATGGTCTTTGTGTTTTATTTGTAGAAATCCATATTTATTTATAGCGAAATATAAAATAAATTTAATTTTAATAATTATTATTGATGAAATTTAAAATAAATTAAATTTTAATAAATATTATTATTAAGTTCTGCGGGTTGACGATTTTTAGTGCGACAGCTGTTTCGGCTTGTAAGGCCATTATCAAACAGTGAATACACCACGTATAATCGACTTATTTACAAAATTTTAAGTTACCCCTTCCCCTTTAGTGTAATTAGATATTTTTGGTGAAGCCCTATATTAATGTTCGTTTTTCCCCGGGCACTTATCACTAAAGATGCCTCGGTTTACAAAATTCAATATTACGCCTAATTACCAAATTTCCCCGTTTTCTGTAAGTGATTCTATTTAGTTGTTAATTATAAATATTATTTTATTTTAATTAATGGCCTTTATTTTGGGTTTTTTAAAACATATTGAGAAGTGGAGGGAAGATAATTTTTGGTTGACTATTTAAAAATTTTATGTTTGGATCATTTGTAGGTATATTTATTTATTTACAGTTGCTCGAGAAAATTCATTCTAAAACATTTTGTTTTGTTTTGCAAATGTTTTGCAAATGGGCAAAACTTTTATTTTTATAGCAGCGCATGAAACATTGGGGTAACTTAAAATTGTATAATTATGTCGATTATACGTGGTAAATCCACTGTTTGATAATGGCCTTACAAGGCGAAACAGCTGTCACACTAAAAATAGTTAAACCGCAGAACTTAATTATAATATTTAATTAAATTTAATTTATTTTAAATTTCATTGATAATAATTGTTAAAATTAAATTTATTTTAAATTTCGCTAAAAAATAATTATTTTGGTGTGTACCTATAGTGTAACCTTATTTTGGTATGTATCTGTATTAAAAAAAAACATTAATATTTTAAAATAATACTTATTTTACTAATTTAAATAAGTTTTTTCTGTTCTCTTACTTAGACCGCTGACTGTGCTAAGGAAGATCACATAAATTCCTTAGAATAATATTTTTAAGATACAGATTCTAAATTGTTGTCCCAAAACAATTTTCAAGAAAGAAACTTTAAAATGCGAGCAGTTTAAGAATGAAGTCAAATCCTTAAATTTGGACAGCGGATGTATAGTCACATTGCCTATGTGTTTCAAATAGTTTTTGTATAATAAAAAAATCTATTTCTAGTTTGGCCTGTTACTTCTCCTATAAACTTCTGATTATGGCTCATATTATTGAATGTTTAGAATAATTTATTTTATGAAAATTATTGTATGTATCTGCTATAAAAATAAAATAAATCAATTTGATTTTGAATTATTTAAATATCAAAACGAAACCTATCTCGGATAATCTAACTAAACAAGTTTCCCTTGTTTACCGAAGCTTGCAAAATGAAAGAAATAGGAAAGTTCGCAATTGCTTTGATCAACTATTCCCAAGTGTTTGCTGTCAAACTGAAATATCAGGCCGATTTCATGCGACATTCACGTGAACTATACCAGATACGTATAAAGGGCAGTACTCAAACTAAACCTCAGTGGCGGGTATTGTCAATCGTTATGAAAAAAAATATGTTCAGAACATTTTGAGTAGGTTATGTTAAAATAATAAACTCCCTGCTGACCTCGAGGCCAATAGGGCGAAGGAGCTTAGGAGGGCCAAAATTAAGATGGAGTGACAACGTCCTCAAAGATATCTCTGCCTAAAGCGTCTGATACACATGCTTCTTTAGTGGCACGTGAGCATGCGCAGTATCGACTTTGACAGTGGCATGCTTATTAGTGGCATGTGTGTATGCACATTGCTAGAAATGAGCATGCCACCTAGTGCCACTGTCATTCACCATAGAGAAGGGGTATCTTTGGAGCATGTGTGAACAGACTTGCTTATTTATGAGCATGCTTATGTCATTCGCGGGCTTCGCGGCTAGTATTATCAATGCGATCTTCTCAGTCCGCGACAGATGAAACAAATATGGCGCGTTGGGGAGATGATAAAACATTACTTTTCGTGACTTATTATAAGAATCACGAATGTCTGTGGAATACTCGGTCACCGTTGTGTAAAAATAATATAGTGAGAAATAATGTTTACGAAACTTTATTAATAGGCATGAATGATTCAAATCTTACAATAAAAATTATATAAACTAAAATCAAAAATGTGCGGATGGAAACTCGGGAACTTTTTTGATTTATTGGTTCACTTGAATTTTCTATTTCAGTTTGCAAAGTTTCCATTTTGAACAAGAGCGTCTCTATTCTATGACAAGAGCATGCCACTAATAAGCATGTGTGTTTGATTGTTAGCTTTGGACATGCTTATTTATGAGCATGCCACTAATAAGCATGCCAGTAATGAGCAAATGTGTACAGTTGTTAGGGCATGCTTATTAATGGCATGCTCATTAGCATGCCAGTAAAGAAGCATGTGTATCTGTACCTTTAGAGCTTCGAAACTGGAGAGAGCTGGCACTAGACCGAGATGAGTGGAGGAAAATTATTGAGGAGGCCAAGACCCACCAAGGGTTGTAGTCTCAATGATTGTTAAAACAATGAAAGTTAAAAGAATATCACACCTCAGCAGGGAAGTGGAATATCAATAAATCTCCGGAACATTTTCCACTCATAAATGAGGCGTGTCTGTATATTATCTACATGTCAATTATTGTGGACTAGCTATTTTATATATTGTATAGCAGTGGCGTGCAGTGGGTATAAACTTAGGTTACGCTGTGACCGACTATACAGGGTTATTTGGAAAACATTAATAACCTCGCAGGACTGTATTCCTGCCTTGATTATGAGTCGAAAATGTTCAAGCTATCATGACCTCATGTCAATAGAGATATGCGACAACAAAGTTTGCATTTTTTTCAATATTTATGACTTATTTTTTTGTAAAACGTTGGACTATCACTACAGTAACTTTTATAGATTACGAAAAATTCACTCGTATCAATACAAGTTAAATAAAATGATAAAAACCCTGAATAATTTCCAATTGGAATTCGAAGGTTTTTATTATTTTATTTAAATTTATTGAAATGATTGAATTATTAGTAATCGATATAAGTTACTACAATGATAGTCCAACGTTTTACAAAAAATAAGTCAGTCGGAAAATATTGAAAAAAAAAATGCATAATTTAATATCGCATACCTCCATAGTTCAAGCTACCATGAACTAATGTTCATGGTAGCTTGAACATTTTTGACTCATAATCAAGGCATGAATATAGTCCTGCGAGGTTATTAATGTTTTGCAAATAACCCTGTACACCTATATTAAAAATATATATAGATACGCATAAACCTATAAGGGTATATACGTATTTTGTATTTTTTTTAAACTGTATATAATGAACTATTCTGAGAAGCTTCAATCCATAAAAATAACAGCTCTATAAAATAAGTATTGTAAAGAATATTTTCTAAATAAATGAATATTTTATACATGGCCAATAAGAATTTGTCAAAGGAAGCAAGACTAGCGGTACTTAATAGCGTTCTAGTGCCAACCCTGATGTATGGAAGTGAAGCCTGGAATTGGCAAAAGAGGAATGAAAGTAGACTGAAATGCGGTCACTAAGACGCCTGTGTGGAAAATCTTTGGTCGATAGAGTGAGGAATGAACAAATTAGACATGTAGAGAGTAGTAGATAGAATAAAGAAAGGAGTGCTGAGATGGTTTGGTCATGTGGAACGTATGGACCAGGAAAGGATGGTTGAGGCGAGTGTTGAAGGCAACAGGAATAGAGGGCGTCCTCGAAAGACCTGGCACGATCAGATACTACAAGTATTTGAGGATGGCCCGGTTAAAAGCCGCCACAACCGTAGAATTTGTATGAGAAGATGTATGAATGTGGCCGAAGCAAAAGTGGTGTGCCAGGATAGAAGAGTGCGGCGTTCAATCCTCTCTGCCTCTCCCTGCGGGGAAATGGCGTGATGGTTAGTTAGTTAGGTAGGTAATACGGCAAAATTTTTCAATATATTTAAAAGATGATTTATATGTAATTAAATCGGAAATAATACTAATTTCAGATATAAGTTTATGTATATGGATAATTGTGTGAAAGAACTGGAATGTATGAATATAGGAGCGAAAATGAGTGATTTGATTGTATGCTGTTTACTGTACGCGGATGATGCGGTATTAATGGCAAATAGCGAACAAGACCTACAAAGTCTAGTTAGCAGGATGTATGATGTATGCAAGGAACGTGGCCTTATTATGAATGTAAAGAAGTCAAAAGTAATGGTATTCGAGAAGGAGGAAAGTAAGACAACGTGTGAAATACTAGTAGGCAATGAATGTTTGGAACAAGTAGATGAGTTTGTGTACTTGGGAAGTATGTTCGATAGAAGAGGGAATGTTGAGAAAGATATAGAGAGGAGAGTGACTGCCGGGAATAGGGTGAACGGTGCTTTGAATGCAATAATTTCTAATAGAAATATGTCTACCGAGGCAAAACTGGCGGTACATAATGGAGTTCTGGTACCGACACTAATGTATGGAAGTGAAGCCTGGAGCTGGCAGAAGAGGAACGAAAGTAGATTGAATGCAGTGGAGATGAGGTCCCTTAGACGTATGTGTGGTAAATCCATGTATGATAGAGTAAAGAATGAAGATATTAGGAATGAATGTAAAGCTGATCGTAGCATAATACAGAGAATAAAAATAGGGTCGCTCAGGTGGTTTGGGCATGTTGAGCGAATGAATGAGGAAAGAATGGTAAGAAAGATATATGATGCAAGTGTTGACGGCGCCAGAAAAAGAGGGCGACCACGGAAGACGTGGCATGACCAGATTAACCAGATACTGGAAGATGGTCCTGTTAGAAGTCTGAACAACCGTCGAGCTTGCATGCGAAGATATATGAATGTAGACGAAGCGAAAGTTGTATGTCAGGACAGAAGAGTATGGCGCTCTATCCTCTCTGCCTACCCCCTCGGGGAAACGGCGTGATGGTAAGTAAGTAAGTAAGTAAGTTTATTTTCACAAAAATAAATCAAACATTTTATGATATCATCGATGGAAATGTCGCCGTAAAAAAATATTACGATTTGACAGATGGCGTTCACCAAAGAAAAGAGTAACAGAATTCGCACAAAAAGTATTGGTGGAATTTGTAAACATTATCATTTGTGCAAGTAACGTGCGCGTTCTCACCTGGCATATAACCTTTCGAAGAAACACTATTCCATGAAAAATTTACTTTTCCATTACAAAAAACTCGCAGACAAAGAGATCACTCAAAGTACACGGTTCAGGACGAGTTTTTTTCTCAAATTCAAATGTTTATGTTTATTCAATGTTCAATGTTACAAATATTTGCAGTGTTTACAAAATTAAATTAAGCTTTTTTCATTGTTGCCGAGTGTCTTGGCAGCAAGTAAACACTAAATTGATTTGACGCCCTGCCTGCTACACTAGTAGTTTACTGTATTATAGCAGACAGTGCTCTTCCAGTAGTATAATGTTCAAGAATATTTATTACTTATATAACATTTGTGAATCAATCTTATTGCCAATTAAAATTAAGTAATGGTAATAATTAAATGTTTACAATTTAATAATGGTGTTAATTAATTATATTATAGACAAAGGAAAAAAATATATCTGAATAGGATATTAATAAAATAAAACAATTAAAAGTATATAAAAAGATGACAGTAGAATTAGTATGTTATTATATATTAGTATATATAGTATATATCTCAACTTGATTAGATCTATGGAACAAATTTGTTGAGCGCAAACAAATGAGATAAATTATGAATTGACACTAAGTTGGATACGGAAACGTCGGAAATAAAACTTCTAGCCGTAGGACGAATTACGGCTAGAATTTTATATCAAATTTTTCTTAGGATAAGGATTATTTAATTAATATTTGTTTCCCAGAATCTTTATTAATGCACAGCTTTTTTGCTTGTATGCGCTGCACGCCACTGCTGTATGTATACCCATACATTATCCATACAGCGCAATTTCTAACGCAGTATCGTGATAATATCGGAAACATGTTCCGTTGTTTTCTTATGCAGATTATTGCTAAGCATTAATCAAAATACAAATATCACTTTGTTTTAATATTTTCTTATTCTAATACACTTAATTATATGTATATGTATAAATTGAACTATGTATAAATTAAAAATGTTAATTGCGAAGTACTCAAATGTGGAGACTATTCACTGAGCAAAGTCGGTAGAAATTATTCAATTAATTTGAAACATTTCATAATTAGGCCTGCAACGAAATACGTGTGATATGTGCCGCCGCAAGACTTATTACCGGCGTTTCAAAGTTTGCGCACATCTCAAACCATCTTCAAAACCTTCACTGGCTTAGATGTCCAGAGAGGATCGAATATAAGCTTTGCCTTACAATATTTAAGGCTATTCACAACATGGCCCCTCAATACATAACCGACTTCTGCATTCCATTCTCCGCAAATAATAGACAACTAACACTTCGCTCAGCATCAACATCTAATACAAATAGGTTAGCTGAAGTAAATCGCGTCCACAAAACTAATTTCGGTGATCGTGCTTTCGCGGTGGCTGGACCAAAGTTATGGAACAAACTACCTAACAAACTGAGACAAACTGACAGCTTACCACTGTTCAAAAAACAACTTAAGACGCATTTATTTAGACAATCCTATAAAAACCTATAAAATCTAACCACAACAACGCTAGCTAATGTTTTCCACTCATATTGTGCACTCCGCGAAAACACATAATTCTTTCAGGGACTCACAAACTATTATAGTACTCAATTTTAATTCCACTTCTTGTATGCCACCTAGTGAATAAGTAATAGTAAATAAGTTTTTTCTTTTCTAGCAGTAAGTTGTCTTGTAAGATAATAATTTCTCTGTGTAAAGCGCCCTTGAGGTGAGTATTTCGCGAAAACGGCGCTATACAAATTATCCAATTATTATTATTATTATTATTATTATATAGATTTGTCAATCAAGCGTTTAGATGTCATTTTTAATTTTATATTTACAAAATAACTTTAATTAATTTTTGTAATTGCTAATTTTATTTATCATAAAGCTCATACCCAGTAAAGAATGTTCTTAGGTTTTCACGGCCATTCAGAATCTTCAAGTTTGTGTGTACTGGGGTATTATGCCGTTTTGTTACGACCCTTCTGGCCCAAAAGGTCATAACACACACACAACATGGCATAATACCTCAGTAAACACAAACTTGAAGACTCATACCCAGTATGTCACAGGTTCCAACCATTACGTATATAAGAAGAGCAAGGTAAAAAAAACTGTTTGGTTTTCTGCTTCATAAAAATTTGTCATCACAATTAAGATAAATTATAGACATAGTCGAAGCTATTTATATATGAAAAACGTGTGTGTAGAAGTCTTTTATACCATGGCCCAGCGCTTACAACCTGTATGAGCTGGCTTAACTGATCACTCTACCCAATTCAACTTTGACCAATTCCATCATAAGAACACATCCACACGTTATCAAATTTTGATAGTTCTTTATACATGATATACCAGAGCTAGCAGCAGAAACTTCGCTGGTAAATTCCTACCTATGTTATGATTCTAAAATTTTCAAATAACCATGACCTAATATCAATGGTTATGGAGATATGCGATATTAAAGTTTGCATTTTTTTTTTCAATATTTCTGACTTATTTTTTGCAAAAAGTTGAACCATCATTACAGTAATTTATATCGATTATGAGAAATGCATTTGCTTTAACACAAGTAGAATAAAATGATAAAAACCTTTCAAAAATTGAAAAAGTTTTTTGTTACAAAGTTTTTATCATTTTATTTAAGTTGTATTGAAGCAAATGAATTTTTCATGATCGATATAAGTTACAGTAATGATAGTTCAACTTTTTGCAAAAAATAAGTCAGAAATATTTTAAAAAAATGCAATCTTTGATATTGCATATCTCCGTCTATCGATATTAGGTCATGGTTGCTTGAACATTTTAGACTCATGACGCAGGCAGAATCTACCGGCCAAGTTTCTGCTGCTAGCTCTGGTATACCCTGTATATGTTTGAATTCTATGAACCTCATTAACTAGTTATTATACATAGATATCGCAGCTGGTAATGTATATTATGTAATGTATATTTATGTCCTCTATAGTTTATATTTTAACAATATTTTTATATGAAAATATTTATTATTTATTAAATTTGACAATGGTAAACTGTACCCTTAGCAGTTTGAAAAGTTTACGAAATAGTTGGCGAATGTTGCTTAATTTTCCTATTTTAATAAAAAAACTCATTAACTAACTTTTGTTTTCCTTATAAAGGAATTATAAAAGTAAGTATCTTATAGTGGTTTTAACAAAGCGTTTTCTTATTATTATTATTTTATAAAGGGTTGCAACAAAGTTATTTTGCATTATTTTTGGGTATAGCTTTGGTTTAGAAAATACGTTTATGAAAAAGATTTTTTTAAATATGTATATTAACATTAAGGAAAGATTTTGAAAATCACGATTTTGTACTCGTTTATTCCAGAACGCTTATTTTCGCAAGTGACTTTTTACGTCATCTGACGTATAACACGTAACAGCAAATACGCGTAATTAGACGTTCATTTGTTTTTTTTTTTACAAAACAAGCCGGCTTTTTTGTATAGTGTGTCCATAATGTCAGGGAAAAAGTATCGCAGATATTATATGGTATCCAAATGTAGAAATTCATTCCTGAAAACTGAAAAATTAATCCAACATTCAAGCATCAATTTTCGGTAAGTCATCGGAATTTCCTTGTAAAAATCCGTCCTCCATTATTTTAAATGTGTTCTTAGATAGTTATTTTATTAAAATAGGTTACAAACACGGCGAAATCTATGTAAAAACCATGCAAACACCAATAAAAACAAAGCGAAGACGAAAGGTTACCATAGAAACGTATGTGTGCATTGACGTTAGGAATGGGCGTTGAATGGACGGACTAGTTGAAATCAACCGTTTACGTTGCGTCGACGCGTCGACGGTTTATGTTTATCGCATGGACTAGTTGAATTCGTAGACGGTGGACGGCGGATGCCGTGGACGGTGGACGATTCGAGATTCAACGTAGTGCAAAGCAACGAGCGAGAGCAAGACAAAACGTCTCCGTTTATTTCTATCTCATCTCTCGCTGTCGACTTGTAGACGCCATAGACGTCATAGACGGCTCGACGGGTAATTTCATTTCAACTCTAAAGTACACGACCATAGAGTGCAGATCTGTGTACACGAACTACGACAGAGACTTGAATGCATGCGTAGGGTGAGGTAGGCTTAATAAGCTATTATCTATTATTTTTTACTTGATTTGTGCGATGTGCACGTGCCACTTTTCGGTGAATTCCCAATTTTGCGCTGTATAAAATAAAACAATTCCGTTAAATTATTTTATTTTTTATTGTACTAATATTTTACTGCTTACACCTGATATTGTTGTGTATACCCACTTCTTTCTTTATTATATATAGAAAGAAGTATATAAAACAATATGTAAAAGCCTATAATGTGCGTAAACAAATAAATAATAAAATATTTCTTTTTACATATAAGCACAAGTAGTGGTTTTACTTTCCCCGAAACTATATTCCTTCGAACTTCTTTAAATTTTAAAAATTAACGTAATAAAAACAACGGTTGAGCCGTCGAGCAGCGTCGCGTCGAACCGTAGACAGTTGACCATCGTCCCGATGTTTAGATAGAACGTCCGCGACGTCCGCGTAACGAAGTTGATGCGTCAACTAGTTGACGAATTCAACTAGTTGATCGTCTCGTCGATGGACGGACGTGGACGACCCATCCCTAGTGTGCATTGACGTATTATAATACAGACTCGTTATCCCCACACTAGCCGGCTTTCTTATGTAGCAAATATCGCATTGAAAGAGACAACAAATCACGGCACACTCATTTGACAAACGCTCTGCGTGTAGACAGAAAAATCAGGTAATTTGATGTCATGGTGATTAAAATAACATACTCATTCTTACAACAGTGTACGATACTCTGTTCCTTTTTCCCCAGGACTTTTTTCGGCGTAGCGTCACGCCCGATAACAAAGAAGTTCCGTTCGATGACGAATGCAAGTAAGGCAATCAATCACCTTACTTTTGAGTTGCCAAGATTTCACGCTTGTAAAGTATCTACAGTTTATTATATCATTGTATGTATGTTTCTATAATTCTTGCCAAACAACGTCACGACCAATCACATCGCCTTTTAATGAAATCGTATTTTTTATGATTTTTATTATAAAAATAATGAATGAAAACATTATCCCACACCATCAATACTGAGTTGCAAAATATAATTTATTTTTCTGAATCTATTTCATATATTTTCATAAATATATGTGTAAATGTGAAATTAACCTATTACCTATCTAAGAAATGACTTATTTTTTTTTATAAAGACGTAAAATTAATTTGTCTCAAGATTTTAGTGCACTAAGATGATATCTTGTGTATTTACTTTGTATGTATTAATTTAACGTAAATGATAAGAGAAAAAACACAAGAATATGTCTGTCTCACTCCTGCTGCGATGGTCGCGTCCCTACGCATAGGTACTAGAGCTAATATTGACGCAAGTTTAAATCATTTTACCTTTAACGAGGCAGGAATCAGTTGACGGTTAAATGTTTTACTTATAACATTGTGTCGAGCAGTGAACATCTTCTCTGATATTGTCTAATTTTATTTAGACAAATCTAACTTTAAGCGTTGTTGAATAAAATATATTTTATAAGTCCATCGCTGTTATTGTGGGCAGAAATGGCGAAAAATGACGGGACCGAAAAAAAAGGCAGCATCGGAAATCAGTTGTTTGCTGCGGTTGTCGGTGAGCATGCTTTGCTTGATCGTTACTTTCCATGAAACTGACACGTGTACTGGTGAAAACTATACGTGAGAAGCTAATTTGATAGATTTAGACAATTTTTAACTACATTTTGGCTAAATCCAAGATCATGTCCCATTGTATACATTTAAAAATAAAATGAGTATTTCACTATATTATTGAAAGTGCTAATTAATTTATATTACCATTATTTTAGTAACATAAAATTACATTGCTTAGGTTTATTAATATAATGTGATTATTTTGATGATTTTTAATTTTTTTCTATATGAATGAATGATTTTTAATGAATGAGTAGCTTGTTGGTCTTGTGGTTAGGACACTGGACTCGTGATCCAAAGGTCGCTGGTTCGAACCTCACTCCAGACTAGCAAGTTAGTCCTATTTTCATAGCACAAGCGTTTAGCTTAGTTTGAAAATAGTAAGAATATTGATGTGACACGTATTCCGTGTTCACATCTCTATTTTTTCTTTAAAATTAAAAAAATTTTTAAACGAAAATATTTTTTAACGAAATCGAAGAATTGATTAATTCGTGATTATATTCTGTTTCTAATTGTTTTATCAAATTGTAATTTATTATGTATTTGTTAACTTAAAAATTTATTTGAATGTATAGGTACTAAATTATATTTTTAAAAATCTTTTTGGTCTGTAAATAGTCGACTGCCTTCAAACAGGTAATACCTATTTAGGCAGTCGAAGAACACAATACAAAAAATAAGATATGAATAAAACTGTTATTTCTTCTTCAAATGTAGCAAATTTATTTTGTGGTAACATAATTATAATTCGTATAAATTAACTTTGTTTAAACCACTTATTTATTGAAAAAAATCAACATGATTCAAATTAAATTAAAAATTATTAAACAGATCGCGTTTAATAATGGTTATGATAAAAAATTAATTGATACTATGTTAAATAAAAAGTACAAGAATAATTTTTTTAAATCTTTTGTTTACCCTTCAATTTGTGATTCTGATAAACATTGGAGGAAAATTATATTTATAAATAATGAAATTTCTAATTCAATAGTTAAAAATATTTCAAATGTTATTCAACCAGCTTTTTATACTAATAATAAATTTAAAAAATACATATTAAATAATAAAGATAAGGATAATTTAAAAAAAAAATCGGGTGTTTATAAATTAATTTGTAATGATTGTGATTATTTTTATATAGGAAAAACGTGTAGAAATTTTGAAATTAGAATTAAGGTGTTTAAATAGTAATAATTATTCTGTATTTGCTAACCATCTTTTGGCTACGGGTCATTCTTTTGATATTAATAAGGATTTACAAATTTTACATACAAATTATACAGAATCACAATTTGATAAATTAGAAATAAGAAAGAGTGTAAATAGTAAATTGAATATTAAAAATAATCAGGTCCTTTTTGCAAATAGTTATCTTTTAAATTTATTTTCATATTAATTAGGTACTTTATATTATTATTTTCCATATATAACTTTTTAATATTTTGACCTATACTTCGATTTTTAAATATTATTTTTGTTTTCCTGATGAAGAAGCCATTGGCTTTGAAACATGTTGATTTTTTTCAATAAATAAGTGGTTTAAACAAAGTTAATTTATATTAATTAAAACTGTTATTGCTATTATTATTATTAATGTATTTCTATACTTTACGGTTTGCATGAATGAACAAAATTCATATCGCATAACATTTTTTTCGTTATGGTTCGCGCTTTTTCTTTTATATATTTTTCTATGGTTCTTTAAGTAATGACTGATATTCAAAATGTATGGTACATTTTAAAGTGTAATATCTATTTATAATTTCATTTTTTAATGAGGACATTAAATTGTATAGTGAAATACTTATTTTCATTGTATGAACAACGGGACCATGTTCTCGGTTTATGCCGTCTCACAGAGACGAAGCTATTTATGTGTGAAAAAGTGAACGGAAGTCTCTTATACGACGGATCAGGGCTTGCAACCTATATGCGCTGGCTTAAGTGATCACTTTACACAACGCGACGTTCACTAATTCCATCGAGAGAACATCCACACATTGTATAATTTTTGATAGTTCTATATATATAGGGAGTCCCGTATCTCAACGTCGAGCCGAAATCGGTGATAGGCCAAGCCATAATAGTTATCAGAAATTTTTTGCGTAATTAAGATTAATCCTAACTGTTTTTGTACTGAAGAGGAACATCCGATCTTACTTGGATTAGGACAAACGTTTGAGCCGGTAAAAATGGCCGTCGAGGTTGTATATCGCCGAAATTCAGACCTAAAAAAGTAACCCATAAAAACCAAGTTTTTATTATACTCCCTTTCTTTGTAAAATATAACAACAATTAAAGACGAATTAAAACATATAACATAACACTAAACTTACAGTAATTTAATATATTTCTAAAATGTCAGATGTTTTGAACTTTGATAAGACACTTCATGCTTTGAAGATTAAATTCTAAAAACATTTGTCAGTCAATTTAGATTTTCGACATTCGTAGTGAAGTACCTATTATGTACACCGACGGAGTAATTCAAATTTAGAAAATATTCCGCGACGTTATCGGGCCGCCGTAATCAAACTTTTCTAATGATTCCAATTTGAAAAAACCAATAAAATTTCTAAAAATCCGAAATTATACTATAATTATTATTATTTTTTAACGAAAATTTGATAGATCGTCTTGATCGTCGCCACGAGTCTACTTGCCAAGTTTCAGCTCCATTGGATCACGGGAAAAGGGTCAAAAATCAACCAAATTTTTTTTTTACGGCAAGCAAGCAAGCAGACGCCACGAGTTAATACAAAGGGAGTAAAAACGACTAATAACAAATTTGGCTAAATCTTCGAGAACACGTTACGGTTTCTCATATAAGCAGCCAACTCAATGATGCCACAATCAGTGAGTGAAGTTACTTTTAAAAACACGAACAAAAATGAAACATATTAATTTTTTTAAGTAATTTCATTGTTGATGTTGATTATAATTATATTATGTTGCTTATTTCGTTGATTATTTCTAAAAAATAACTTTAATTACCTTTTGAAATACAGTGACATAAAAATTATTTAATTAATTATATGCTAGATCTCGCCAATATCGAGATTTCGCGAAATGGATATTATTAATCTCGCGAGATCCCGACTTGGCTTAGATTGCGAGTGATTTTATGTTAGCACTATGAATGCAATCGATTTATTAGTGTTGACTTTAACGTAAATTCTTATATTCCTATATATATATATATATAGATATCTTATTATCATTAAAAATTATCTCCTACACAACATCAATTTTCTTAAATCAATTATTTATTTGCATATTCTTGCAAGATCACACTAAATTGATTCACTTGATATGCATATACAGGTGCGATAGAGCTAGTCCACAATACGTTACAGGTGGACTCCTACCTTGACTATGAGTCGAAAACGTTTTAGCAACCATGTCCTAATATCAATAGTTAAGGAGATATGCGACATCAAAATGTGAATTTATAAAAAATATTATTCTAACTTTTTTTTTACAAAACGATTTACTTATTTTTTAGAAAACGTTGAAGTATCATTACAGTAACTTATATCGATTACTAAAAATTCAATATTTTCAATATATTTAAAATAAAATAATAAAAACCCTGAAAAAATTCCAATTAGATTTGGAAGGTTTCTATCATTTTCTTCTTCGTCTTCCTCATCAGCCTTCGTCTTTCCACTGCTGGATATAGGCCTCTTCCTTATTTTTCCATTCTTCCCTGTTGTTGGCTAATTCTAGCTATTTCTTCCCCCCCACAGCGACAATATCATCGGCCCATCTCTTTTGAGGTCTTCCGATGCCTCTTTTATTTTCCCAAGGTCTCCATTTCAGAACTCTGGGAGGCCATCTTGTAGTATCCGTATTATCATTTTATTTGTCTTGTATTAAAAGGAAATGAATTCTTTATATTCGATATAAGTTACTGTAATGATAGTCGAACTTATTGCAAAAAATAAGTTGGAAATATTGAGAAAAAAAATGTAAACTTTGACGTCGCGTATCTCCTTAACTATTGATATTAGGTCATGGTTATTGTAATAAGTATTGTGGACTAGCTCTGTTACACCCTGTATGCATTTTGCTGGAGCAGGCGAAATACACTGCTAATTGGTATAGATGGATAGCTTTAAATAACAGTATATTGTTTTTTTATGTGTTTTGTACTCATTAATGTCCTGTTAAAGATGCTATTAGCGTGTGATTAAAAATAAAAAAATCATTCGTGTACTAATGTACGCGCGGCAGATGTTTTACTTAAAAACTAAAATAAAGACAAAATTATAAATGAATGACGCTCAAAAGATTAAGCTGTAAAAATATGCACAAATCATTATCGAATATTTTATTGAGTTTCATGAAAAAAATTAAAAATCACACTTGCAGCAATGTAATCTTCAATATTTAGACTAATTTTGTCAAACATTTCTTTAAAAACGATTGAAAAATTCGTGAACTCACATGTAAACAGGATGTGACAGCTGATAACAATTCAATACGGCTTCGTTATTGAGACGTCTTGCCTTTTCAAAAAAGTATCCCCCCACTTTCGTGTTTTATCGATTTTTGTAGTAAAACGGTTTCGCATTCAAAAGTTTCGAAACTATACAACATCGACAGCCGCTTTGAATGTCGAATAAATTAATGTGTTTTTGTTTTAAAACGAATATTTGAAAATAACATCCTTTTTGCCAGAAACAATTTGTCGAACATCACTTTTAATCGTTTTTGGCATGGTGAGAAATAAAAACTTTCTTTAAAAACATCGAAAATAACATAAAATACAGAAATCTATACGAGAAGCCGCTTTTTGGCATTTCGATTTAACAGTTATAATTTTCATTTCGACAACCAATCATTCGTCAGCTTTTAAATTGAGCATCTTTGTGATTGGTACCCTATTCAAGATGGTCGAAAATACATTATTTAAACTATCAGAACACTAATTTCAGGTGAAATTTTTGACAGTTTAATGAATGCGTGTACATTTTTTCTATGCAAACTAAAATTTCACTTTAACAACTAACTTCATGGTCTCGCATTTCCGCTACATGCTGCCTGCACAACTTCCGTTACAGTAAAAATGTTGCTCTTAATGTGCCAAAAGAAGTTTATCTTCAAATTAAAATAAAACAAAATATATTTGAATGGCAAAGTTTGAGTCGAATTCTTAAAGATCAGAAAGTTAGTTTTGTTTTCATAGCTCAGGCGTCTAAATGCCTTATGGGACACAAGCTAAAGTAATTTCAAAATAGTAAGAATATCCATGTGATACATTCTCCACGTATAAAGACGTACCAATATAACTTGGCGTGCGAGGGAGGGCGTCCCTGTCGCGTAACAGAAGTTGTCAGGGTGTAAATTTATTACACAATATATAATGTACAGAATTTCCGGTGACCGGTGTCGTATTAAATACAGAAATTTGTTCTGGCAGCACTAAAGAAACCATGCAGTAATGGCGGCCGTTCTATCTATCAAACTGTCAGACGGTAATATCGGTACATTATGCGCTTTTTCAGCTTCGCAAAACTTTAATACTTCATTGGCGCATGTTCTTGCACCATCCCGGACTGTTCAGGATGTTTTGGACATAATAATTCAGTGTATATTGGTAATACAGATGTCACAGCTCCCGACCAAATACAAAATTGAGCTAAATGACAGAGCGAGGGATTACCGCCGGGTGCGGGCGGGGCGGGTTTTAGTTCCAAATTCGCCGCACGTCAAGTTACGTTGGGCAAGCAATACCATTTTCCATTCTAGAAAGACAATCGGATTAGTGTGTGTAAGCCGTGCGTATGAGGCATACTGTGTCATTGTGTTGGTGTTGATACCCGTAAACACCAACACAGCGAAACAATGTGCGTCATTCGCACGGCGTACACATACCCATTCGACTGTCATTCTTAAATGGAAAGAGGTCTATGCATGTTACACTGCAATAGTGAAAATCAATGAGAATAGATCCGATAAGCGGAAGAACGTGAAGCTTCTGAGGATGAAGAACCGGTGTCCATATAAAAAAGATGAATATGCAGTGGTAACATGTATAAATAATCTTTTGTTGTTAATGACCCAATACCAATAAATTAATTTCCACGTGATAATGTGGAAAATCGCGTTTCTCTCAGTGAACCGGTTCGCGGAACGTGTACGAGGCTCCGCTGTGATGTAAAGGATACCTCCTTTTTATACAGCAGGTGTTGTGTTTGAATAATAATAATAATCAAAATTCTTTACGCAGGGTGTATCGTAGCTGGTATCAAGTCTCCATTGTTCAAATATGAATGGTAAATATTCTTTACACCTGGGTTGAAATAAAGACAAACGGGACAATTTGCATTTTAAAAAAATATTTCTGGCTTCTCTTTTGTTTATCAATTAATGTATATTATCAATTAAGTCTCACTATATCGGATACGAAACGGCAACCAAAAAGGTCGTAGAAACACGGCAGAATATCTCAGAAAACTCAAACCAGAAGACGTCCTACTGGGTTCCTGGAACAATCTATGTTTCTCTGTGTGGTCCCACCTTTCCCCCTTCACCAGGAGACTATCGGCAAAGCAGTTGTCTCCTATCGGTAGTTGGACAAAAACAGTGACAGGGCCGGGCCATCTTGTGATAATATCAATTAAAATAATACACTTTGCATAAATCATCCATTATTAAATAATCGATATTTTTGGGGCCATTTAAAGATTTCTTCATCAGGATAAAACGTATTCTAAAAATCAAAATTAAAAATATATATTCTTAATTAAAAAAAAACAGCCGTTACGTTCATGCGTATGTTCAGCATCGAATTATGAGAACAGGGAATTAAATGTATTACAGAAAATAAGTTATTGAAAATTAAAATTCCTAGCATCCACATTTTATTGTCTTCTGCGTTCCACGAAGCAGTTTCCGGGTTTTCCTTTATTATTTTAATAATCTTATTTTATTGTATACTTAGTTTCCCTATAAATTAATTCCGTTTATTTTCAAAGGAAATTTAATGTCGTATAAAGCAGGTTGCATTCTTCCAAGACCTAAAATTGATATGCGAATGTTAATTATACGATGCTACTTATTCCCTGTACATACTTAGAATTGAATCATCGACACTCACTTAAACAATGCTGAAGCGACTTAATGTTACAACATCTAAGAATCTAACGTCAGTGTTGTCGTCTGAAATGGTATTAATTAAACTTCACGTCATAAATATAATAATAATAATATAAACATAAATATAATAATAATAACATAATACGTAAAACTTGTGCCTGTTTTTATGCTTCATTAAATTAAATTAAATTTAGAACGTTTTATAACGATAAACAGGATCGGATTAATTGAATCCCATATAATGCACTTCTGCGGCCTGATTCCTTGTTCTCACTCTCTCCGTTAGGATCAAAATTTGATGACTAGAGTGCCACCACTATAACACGGCGTGCGAGGGAGGGCGCCCCTGTCGCGAAACAGAAGTTGCCAGGTTGTAAATTTATTACACAATACATAATGTACTGAATGTCCGGTGACCAGTGTCAGAGCATTCAACATGAATTTGCCGCTCTATCTGTCAAACTGTCAGACGGTAATATCGGTCCATTATTTGCTTTTTCAGCTTCGCAAAACTTTAATACTTCATTGGCAATTGTTCTTGCACCACCCCGGACTATTTTGGTTGTTTTGAACATAATAATTCAGTGCATATTGGTCATCAAGATGTCATAGCTCCCGAGCAAATACAAAATTGTACTGAACGACAGGGCGAGGGGTTACCGCCGGGTGCGGGCGGGGCGGGTTTTAGTTCCAATCTTGCCGCACGCCAAGTTTTGTTGGGCAGGCAATACATGTATGTATATTAAGATGGGGCTTGAAATAAGTTTTTTATTGACACTTAGCTCTGATTTTCTTATGACCGCACCATACAAAGAACGTAAAATGTCGGCCGCAGCTCCGATTCATCAATCAATTTCACTTTCCTGCCTCCCGTTGCTAGAAAATTCCACCCTTAGATATTAGGTCCTTACATATGAAATTGACGTTTAGTATGGGAGGAACATAAAGCCGATTTTTTTTATTATAATATATTTATTTAATCAAAGTATGTACCATTGCTATCTATGCACTTTTGCCATCTCATAGGTAGTTCATCGATCCCTTTACTAAAAAAACCATTCGGACGGGAATCAATAAAATCTTTGAAGGCGGTTTGGACTGCCCCATCGGAGGTGAATTTTTTCCTTTGCAAGAAGTTATCCAAATTTCGAAAAAAATAGTAATCTGTTGGGGCAAGGTCCGGAGAGTACGGTGGATGTCTTAGACATTCCAATTGAAGCTCCTCTAATTTGGTAGCCGTCTGTTGTGCAGTGTGTGGTCTAGCGTTATCATGAAGCAGCAGTGGCCTAGAGGATTAACCAGCCTCGGTTGTTTAGCAGCTAGCTTTTCCATCATGGTTTGCAGTTGCTGACAAAAGACATCTGCCATAATCGTCTGGCCAGATTTAAGAAAGCTGTAGTGAACGACACCAGCACTAGTCCACCAAACTCTCACAAGTAACTTTTTTGGAGTCAATTTTCGCTTGGGGCATGGTTTGGCTGGTTCGGCAGGGTTCAGCCATTGCGATGAGCGCTTCCGATTATCGTACAGGATCCACTTTTCATCACAGGTAATGATTCGATTTAAAATTTCTTCATTATTGTGCCGGTTGAGTAATGCAACGCAGCAGTCAACGCGCGTTTGTTGATTTGCTTCACTCAATTCGTGAGGTACCCACCTTTCAAGCTTTTTCACCTTACCAATTTGCTTCAAGTGGATTAAAACAGTTTTATCACTAACACCGCAGCCTGCAGCTAACTCGGATGTGGTTTGCGATGGATCCGCTTCCACATAGCCTTCAATTCTTCATTATCAACTTTGGTCTCCGGCCGTCCACGGGGCTTGTTCTGCAGGTCGAAATTTCCAGAACGAAAACGTTGGAACCAAAAAACGCACTGTGTTTTCTTTTGCGGCACCGTCGCCATACACATCATTAATCCTTCGAGCCGTTTCTGCAGCACTGGTGCCACGGTGGAACTCGTACTCGTAAATAACGCGATATTTCAAGTTTTTTATTTTGTAAACTGAGTGATGCAAAGAAAAAAACAATTGAGGAAAAAACAAATGAATTATAATTTTCAAAACACAAATACATGAGTAAATAGCTGTATAAATTTGGATTTGGAATTCCTAACCAAAGAGAAGATATTTGAGATCAAATTTGCCAGTACGGCAAAACGTGAATTTCATATGTAAGGACCTAATATAAAAATCAATTTAATTTCATAAAAACCAACTGATTACACTTTCTTATAATTTTTTTTTAACATATAAATATTAAAAATTTTTAGAGGTCTTAAAACCCACTGTAGGAAGATAAAACTGAATGGGTATATTTTAATTGGTTTAATAAGAAGACCTAGAAATGCGAATGCTTTTTCAATATTTTTTTAATAAAACCCAAGAAAGTTTCCCGAAAACTGGACTGATGTATAGGGATTTTTATGCAGCTGCAAGCATCAGGTAAGCTTTAAAAGTGACCAAATCCAGGGAATCTGCCTAGCCAAATGGGTGCAGAGTCCAAAGTGATTCAGATGATAAACTTACTTGCGAAGGGTTTCCCACGTGTGATCCTTCTGGGGGTCCACCATGACCACGCAGTGATGAACTGTCTCAGGGACAGCGTCTTCACCTTTGAGGTCCACCCAGGTTGGGAAGTGCATCAGTTTTTCCTATACATAGAAGACATGCTTAGTGAGACCTATTTCCAGGTCATCTATGGCTCATTTTATCGAAAAACAACAGGCTTGAATAACTGTATATAACAGTGGCGTGTAGCGCATACAAGCAATAAAGCTGTGTATTAGTAAAGATTCTGGGAAACAAATATTAATTGAATCTCATATCTGCGAGTTTTTTGTAAAGGACAAGTAAATTTTTCATATAATAGCGCGTTTCTTCGAAAGGTCCAATTTGAAGTGAGAACTGCTTGCAGAAATGACATTTTTTTCAAATTCCACCCAAATTTTTTTGTGTGAATTCTATTTCTCTTTTCTATGGTGAATTCCATCTGTCAAATCATAATGATTATGTTGAGTACGTTTGTTCTTTTTTTCTTTTATTATTTTTATATGAATTACCGAGTTCAACAATCACACAAATTCTATTTGTTTCCTTTTACATGAGTTAGTTTATGGTAATTTATTAAGAAACTTCGTAAAATGTAGGTGATTGAACATTTTATACGCAATATTAAAATATTTATTTACGAAGACATTCGAATGCCATTCGAATTCGAAGCCATCGATGATATCATAAAATGTTTGATTTATTTTTGTGAAAAGAAACGTATATCTGAAATAAATATTATTACCGTTTTAATAATACATAAATTGACTTCGAAATATATTGAAAATTTTTGATGCGTAGATATTTTTTTTAAATATAGGTATATTGTCGTAAATATAGTCGGTCATAGCATAACCTGGATTTATACCCAGTGCATGCCACTGGTATATACTAGCTAAGCTTACACAAAAACCAAAATAATTTGAAAATGACTTTATAATGAATGAAATAATTTTATATAAAATTCTGGAAGAAATGCACAAGTGTACAAATATTTCTTGATATTCAAAAAGGGTTCATTATTCCATAAAATAAAAAAAACATACAGCCATTTTCTTCACTGCAAAATCATGCAGCGTCGCTGAGCAGACAATCATCTGCAGCCTCCTTCCGTCAGAGGTAATCTTGGGGATCTGACGGTGGAGTCTCTCTATCATATCCGTGTAGCCCTGCTTCAGAAGCCCATCAGCCTCATCCAAGACAAAGAAGCGGCAATGCGTGAGAGATAGGTAACCTGTGGAATAATATTTTTGTCATGCGAGTACATCAAGAAAGTCCAAAATTGCAATATTGGTAACACTTAAAATTACTTATTACAATAAAATCCAGTTAATTCGAATCTCGTTAATTCTAAATTAGTCATTATTCAAAATTTTTAAAACGCACAAGACCTAAAATGTTAATTTAATAGTTGATTGACCCCGATTATTTGAAAATCCCGGTAATTCAATTCAAAATAATTTTTAGACTCTTGCGCCACAAATCAATACATTTTAAGTCACATATTTTTTTACCAACTTACAAAAAACAATAATTTACGCATTTTAATCGCGAACACCTATGTAGGATCGTAGGACGTACTTTATGTATTTTGCGGTACTTTGTGAAATCCCCTTTATCTTAACATACGTTTGATCCATAAAATGGGGAATCCTGTGTACGCTTTTCTTGATGTGTGTACATAGTTTAGGTTCACACTTGGACGCTTTTAAGATTGTTTTTCACTATTTAAAATTCTCCCTCAGTTCATTTTTTCTAATAACTGTTGTTTAAATGTTTAATTTTCTTTGTAAAAAGTTATTACAGAACTATCATATTATTTTAAGAATTTATGTAAATATGCAAAAAAAAGATTTTTATAAAATTAGCAAATATTTTCATTAATTTTATGATTTTTGGCAAATTTCACAGTGGCACTTCTCTTTCAAACATTCTTTGATTAGTATAAATTATAGAAGTCTTACAGAGACGAAGCTAAATATATGAGAAATGTGTGTGGAAGTCTTTTATTGGATGGCCCAGGGCTTACGATCTATATGAGCTGGCGTAAGTGATCACTCTATACAATGAAACATTCAAGAACATTCACACATTATCAAATTTTTTAAAGTTGTATATATGTTGCAAATTTGAAAATCTTTAGTATATTAGAAGGGAATATTGAACTAGTAACTATCATGTACTAGTATACATAGAATTTCAGATTGGTGAGGCTGAGCATAATTCAGTCTTTTTTTTTGGGTCCTTTGAATTTCGAATTAACGAAGTTTTACTGCATTTTGATGATGTTTTTCATTCTTTTGTATAATATCCATCTTGATTATAAGAATTAAAAAAAAGCATTCCACGGATTAGAACGAGCTACCTCCTTGAATTAGATCCTCCATTCTGCCCGGAGTTCCGACGACTATATCAATTCCAGAGTTTAAGGCAGATATCTGGTCCTTCACGTTCACACCACCGATGACGAGCAACTCTCGGATGGTAGGAGAGTTAAGATGCTTTCTGAACTTTAATATTTGATTATAGGTCTGCTCAGCTAACTCACGAGACGGCTAGAAAATTAAAGATAAAACTATAACAGATTGGTAAACCAATGACCTAGGTATTGACAAAATCAGGGAAAGAAAAAATACAACTTAATTAGATTTTTAGAATAGGGATTTCCAAGCGCCTGCACGGAATTTTTCTAATGTTGAAATAACTCAAGACTTACCTCGATGATGATGGCCTGCGGAGCATTGTTAACTGGTTTGGAGGACGCTGAATTAGCTCCTCCTGATACGGAGTTAGCCTTGACGCAGTCTTTATTAGCCTCACACACGGGGACGTAACCGGATGGTGGAGTGTACTGGATGAAAAACCATTTAAATAATATTTAAAAGAGTTATGTATATCTAAAACTGTTGAGAATGCTTAAAAATATATTACTTAAAAATATATATACAGGATGTAACAGAGCTAGTCCACAATACTCTACAGGTAGATTTCTGCTTTAATTATGAGTCGAAAATTTTCAAGCAAACATGACCTAGTTATAGAGATATGCGACGTCAAAGTTTGCATTTTTTTTTCAATATTTTTGACCCATTATTTTTGGTAAAATGATGGACTATCATTACAGTAACTTATATATCCATTATGAAAAACTTATTCCCTATAATACAAGTCGAATAAAATGATTCCAATCGGAATTTTTCTAGGGTTTTTATCATTTTATTTAACTTGTTTTGAAACAAATGAATTTTTCGTAATTAATATAAGTTACTGTATTAATAGTTCAACGTTTTGTAAAAAAATAAGTCAGACATAATGAAAAAATAATGCAAATTTTGATATTGCATCACCCCATAACTATTGCTTGAACGTTTTAAACTCGTAATCAACGCAGGAATCCACCTGTAAAGTATTGTGGTCTAGCTCTGTTACACCCTGTATATGTAAATCAACCAAGTAGAAAAGATGTCGCTTACAGATTGACACAATAGTGTCATTATTAAATTTTATTTCTAAAGGTAGCACTTTATTTTTAATTTAAAAACATCTACCAGTAAGATGAATACAAAAAATTAAGATTAAATGACATAAGAGTTCAGACATTATCAAAACTTTGGGATTCACAGTAAGCAGATGATAGTTGATGGTATGTCAAATCATTTTACCCATTGAGGGTAAGGTTTAGGGCCAGTGGTTTCAATTTGGATTAAAATAAAGGTTTGTTTAATGCATAGATTTTTACGGAAACGGATCCTTTGATTGGTGGGGAACGCAATATGCTTTAAACAAACTTTTACTTTAATCCAACTTGAAACAACCGGCCCTTAGACATTCATAATTTACCACACATCATAGTTATCAAAACCACTTCAACAGAGGAATACATAATTTTAAAATTGGCAGAAAATTTTGACAGAAATTAGAAACTAGAATAGAAGATTCAGTTTTTATTCATTTTGCTATCATAGGAAGATCAAACACACTGTATGTGGAAGCATAAACAATATTTGTTGATTAAATTAGAGGTCTTATAGTTGGCATTAAGCATTATAATAATTAAAAACAATGTAGAAAAATTGAATGTTATATTACCTTGAATGGGGTGGATCCAAAATTGAAGGACATCTCAGCATTTTTGAGCACTACAGCAGGGAAAAAGCCGTCCTTTTTCTGTTGAGCATTGAGGGTAAATGCAACACCAAGGTCCACACCATTCTTTGTGAATCTTATCTCACCAGCATCCAAATTTAAGAGGCATCCTTTATAATAATAATAATTTTTTTAAATTAGTAAATAGAAGGACAATAGGAGTTACAATATTAAGCCATGTATTCACTAGGGGACAAATCGAGAAACATTCCGCTCGGCATGTCGCATTAACATCTACGCTCATGTTTCAGGGACAATGACGCGGTCATTTGACGTGTACACACCGGGAGTCGCATATCTTGTAGCGGAAATGTCACCCGATGAGGTTATG
>JADDOH010008117.1:0-46550 GCA_016648135.1 Agrypnia vestita
GGCCTACATCCCAGAAAAGCATCGAGATTAGCCGCAAACTGGGAGAACAATAGGGGGCGTAACATATGCGACGCCGGGTCCCGTAACCAGTAACGTCCATCGGGGCCTGGGATGGACCCAGAGGAAGCCAATGGACGACGAGGGTGGATCAAGAGCGGCCCGACCGGGAGACGGTCTACATCATCCGGACCAATAGGGAGCTAAGTGATGCCCCCTTTCCACCGTCGGTCACGCCTCAGGCCGGCGAGAAGAGAATATAAGGCGAAGCCAGCCGCCGAGAAACCAGTTGAAGTTGGAGTTAGGAGTTGAGTCGAGTTGAGGAGTTGAAGTTGGAGTTAGGAGTTGAGTAGGAGTTGAGTTAGGAGTTGAGTTGAAGTTGGAGTTAGGAGTTGAAGTTAGAAGCTGAAGGTGGAGAGACCAGGAACTCTAGCCTGACCCGTAAAATCGGTCCGGCCGAATACCCTGGTAACTCTCGAAGAAAGTTAGTCCGAACGGTAGCGACCACCGAATCGGCATCGCGACGCCAGAAACGACGTATCAGAAACCGCGACGCACAGTGTACCGCCGCGACGCCCAGTGACAAAAGAAGCGACGTCTCGCGACCGACCGCCACGACGCCGACGTCAGAAGCCGCCGACGTAGCCTACACAGTCAGAGGACGACGCCGACGCCAGAAGCCGCCGCCCACCACGAAGCAGCACGAAGAAGACACTTGCCGAACTCTCCGAAACAGGTTACCCCGATCTAAAGACTTTTTCTCCGCCCACCTGTTTCTACCGAAGTGTTAATTTAATCTCGTCACCATTCATTCTAGCAGTAAGATCAGATTTTTTGTGTGTTTTGTCTTTTTTCTTTCTTTGTTTATAATTTTGTCCTCTCCCTCTAAATTAGGGTTCATGTAATTTTTAAATTGGTAACCACTTTGCTGTCGTATGTAAGTTAAGATTAATGTTTCATGTAAATTAATCTGCTACAGTGCCCAATATAGAGACTTGTAAAATTGTTTCGATTTCATTATTTTTCTATCCCTTCACCCGCCTCGAGATATCAGTGTCCTAGTCAGTCACCTGACGTTTTGATTGTACCTAGGGGAGGGCGTAACCGCCGGCAAACGTAGATCTGAGATCTCCCGGCCGGTTTACTACACCGTGATTTAATATCACCTCTGACCCTTCAGACCTTACCCCCCCGACTCCGGTATATCAAATAAGTATTTCACTATATAATTTAATGTCCTGTTAATTTAATCTAACTAAAATAATCGTAATCTAAATTAAACAAACCAAACCTAATAATCTAACCTAACCAAACCCAATAACCTAACCAAACCTAATAACCTAACCTAACCTCATATATTGCTTATGAAATGTCAAAATATGCAGTGCATTTTTCGAAACTTTAAAGTGTAATATCTTATTTAATACTTACTTTTTAAACGTAAATTATCTTTCATTTTGTTATTAGCACATTCAATAATATAGTGAAATAATCATTTTCGTTGTATATGCAATAGGACCATTGTCTTGGATTTAGACTTTAGAAGAATATTTTCCTGTTGATACCAAATATTAAAAAATAATACGAGAAACTTATTCTCTACACGTAGGACCAGCCGACATAATAAAATATAATTTGTTTATGGTCAACACGGTTTATATGGACAACCGCTTTTCGAGGTTAATCGTGAATCACCCCTCTTGCTCGCCGAGAGCTCTAGAGGCATGGACCGTACTGCCCCAGATATTGCGGCCTTCAAGCCCGAGCCAGGGTCTCCAGTGGAGAGCGGCGATGAAGGAGCAGGCGGTGAAGCGCCTTACACTGATATCGACATATCGTATCCCGATATAAAGCAGGAGTGCTCCAGGAAGGCCGACGAGCCCGCCGGTAAGTAATTGATTCCCTGATTAATATTCCGGGTATATATGAGTTGGGTTATCGTTTCACTCCTTACGAATGTCGATATGCGGAACGTGCTTTCAGCTTTGCGGGCCCAGCTATGTGGAATTAGCTGCCGCCAGTGTTGCGATCTATGGAGAACCAGGAACACTTCAAGAAGAGCCTAAAAACTCATTTTTTCGGGATGTCGCACCTGCAAAGTTTTGCCTGTAAAGTAAAGCCCTTGAAGCGTCTTTTACGCAAAAATGGCGCTATATAAACTAACATACCTAAACATAAAACAGTAGAATTTGTAGACATTGTTTTGTGAAGAGATTTCAGTATTTATAAATATTCTTTATGACACAGCAGCCGATAGTAGCAGCATGGACAGCGCCGCCCCAGATATCGCTGCAGTCAAGCCCGAGCCAGGGTCTGCAGCCGGGAGCGGCGATGAAGAGCTCTACACTGACGTGGACATATCGTGTCCTGACATCAAGCAGGAGTGCGCGGAATACTCCAGGAAGGCCGACCAGCGCGTCGGTAAATAAATACGTAGTTACCCCGATCTTTTCGAGGGAATGTATCACATAGTTAAGTGTTAAAAAGTGAAACCATTGAAAAAATTGAACAATCGATTTATTACATACATTTTGACATTTGAGATGCTCTATCAATAGACAACTCAAGTTTTCAAACAAAAATTATCCAGACAAGTATCTGAACCTATTCAGTCAAAGCCTCTATTTTTAACGCAGAATCAAATAAATGATAATAAAACTGAAGCCATTAAAATGAGCCTGAGGCTACGTCGCATATATGCGACGGAGCGCGACTGTCCCCACAGGCCGCATCGGATATGTGCGACGGGAACGTATTAATGATTTCTTGACGTGATTTTTTCCCAGTAGAGAAATCCCGTGGTGACCTGTCGATCTATTTTAAACTCAAAAACATAGCCGATTATATAAAATATAAGTTTTTCTGCCGTCAAAATCGTATAGGAAAGTTGTATTTAATCGAAATTTAAACATTCTGTCATTCAAGGTCACGCACAAAGTGCGCGGGAAATACGATTAATTTTTTTCTATTTTCTATTTATTTGTACACGTATACACAAATATATACGATACGTTTTGCGATATTTGTCGTTTTTTTTTGTTTATGATTCAATTGAATACTAACAGTGATTTATTAACAAAAATACACGCAATTATGTTGCCTTTATTAGAAATATGTGTGTGTGAAAGTGTATCATATTCAAGCGCGGATCCAGGGGGGGGGTCATAGGGGTCATGACCCCCCTGGGCTGGGTCCAGGACCTAGGTGGACCACTAATTAAAATACTCATACTCACATTCAGTCACTTACTAACTTTTTTATTTTTCAGGTACTACTGTATCTTTAAGCAGAATACTGCAATCGAACTCGATTGATTTAAAAAAAGCTGCGGACGCTATTAATGATACTATAAGTGTTCTACAAAATAAAAGAGAAAATGCGGACGTAATTTACCGAGAGCTTTTTAAAGAGGATAAAGAAGTAGCTGAGCAGCTAGATGTAGAAATTAAATGTCCAGACAAATACATAGGGCCAATAACCAACCTGCTCAATCTGCTGAAGAGTATCCGCAGAGCCATATATGTACATTAGGTTGTCCCGATAATTTTTTTTTTGGCTTATCTTAACACAAGACCTCTAAAAACTTGTGTAATTGAGCGTAGATTACAAAAATAATTTTAAAAAATAAAATAAAACTATATCTTTAGGGTTCTACCTATCTACAAAGTTTTGAAAAATTGACATTTTTATGGTAATATTTCGCTATCCTCAATTTTGGCTCCTGAACTAAATACAAAAAAATATTTACTTTTTATTCTATTTAGGTATAAATCATACATGACGTTTCGATTTGCATGCAACAACACTTTACCAGCAACTTCGAATTTATTGGGTTTCAACCTGCAAATACCCTTAAGTTTGAACTTGTTTTGAGGACTTTCTTGACTTGACTCGCGAGTGTTTTCTTCGTAGCCAAAATAATTTCTATGCCATAAAAGTACCATGGCGATTGTTACAGTAGTAAAAGCGGATTTTGTGATTTTTAAATAAGAAGCTCGAGGCGTAGTCAGACTACTTTTGCTATGTTCGGACCATACAAAGAACTTGACAATCAGCAGCTACCAACTATAAGGGGCGTCATTTAATTTATTTTATTTGTCAAGAACGACCTGAAATTCATGTATAATTGAAAATATCCATCCAAAAGAGATATATGTGATTGTTTCCGAAGAGATCAACAATATATGGACCAAAACTTCGATTCCAGTTTGCAACTAAGGAACGAGTTATTTAATTAGTGAAATCCAATTTCGAAAAGTTTCTCAATTTGAAAAGATACCCCAAAAACAAACGAAATGATAGTTTTGAAAATAAATTGAAATATTTTTTAGTCATCTGAGAAACTTTTTGACGTTTCCGCTTGTAAATGCACTTCATTTGAATCTTGTTCGTGTCTAAAACCTAAGAAAGTTTACATCAATGAGAGAAGTTTGTGTTGGATGAAATAAATGATAGGAAAATGGTTATAAGCGGTTTTGATAAGAAAGAAACGGCTAGATTAATTAAACGACAGCAGAGATAAATTTAACGTCAGTTACACAAAGTGTAACTGACGTTACTTCTAGAGATGGCTTTATTAGAACCAGGATGCAATCTCAAGCAGAAATGCCAAATTTTGGACACAAAAATAAGTTTATTTTTAGTTTTTGTCATTGATTATTATCTATATTTTGCTTATTTTATTTTCTTGTGCTTTGTTTCATTAATTTCAATACTAAAATATCATTTAAACATGATTTTTTTTATTATTTTAGGCAAACAGTTTAACTCTATAAAAACCTAAAATTTACAAAACTTCAAAGCTCGGTAGAGCTCTCAAGATGACAAACAATTCTATTTTTTGTTACCTTTTTCGCAATTTGTGTAAAATTACACAAATTTTGATACCTCTTGTGATTGTGCAGCTCAAAAATTTTTTTTCTCACACGTGGACACCCTAATTAATATCCATCCCTCTTCTGGATTCAATAATAAATGACCTACAGGACCGTCTGTCTCTTGAAATACTTAATTTGTTTCAACTAAGCGTTTTCATGCCAAAAAGCGAATACAGTAATCAAGACATTGAAACTGTGAAACAACTAGCAACCGATTATACATTGTTACTAGATAATACTCCAGTTTCTGTCGTTGTAAGCGAATATCGGCTGTGGATGGTAAAGGGGCAGCGGAGTCAGGTCATACTGCAGTCGATTTCCGACCTTATTTTAAATTGCGATATTGAGATGTATACTAATATAATTTTTTATGTATTATGGCTACACTGCCTGTTAGTGTAGCGACAGCGGAAAGATCTTTCTCTCGTTGCGAAGAATCAAATCGTGGATAAGAGCTTCAATGGTTGAAGAACGTCTAACCGGACTACCACTTCTCCACGTCCATAAAAACGTACCCATTCGAGTAGATGAAGTGATAACGAGTTTCGGGAGAAGACGTAAAAGAAAAATTGATTTTGTAATTTAAATATAGGTAGGTATTTTTAAGTACAGTAGGTACTTACATTTATTAATAGAATACCTACATTTTACTTGTAAGTATCTATTATTATCAATATTAATCAATCAATTAATATCACGACTATGTGACCCCCTGGCGCCAGAGCTGGATCCGCCCTTGATCATATTTGTGTGTTATGAGTGCGATGTTCGGTTGTGTGCCGCCGTGCAACAAAATTACCACACAGAAGAAGATTATTAGGAAGGATTCAAATAATAATACTAGTGTTGTCTCTAATAAACAAATAAAAATAAATAATTATTTTTAATATAATGTTGTGTTGGTAACGTTATCGGAAGACTGATTTTTTTTCTTAAAAGATAAAAAAAATCATTGCATTTCGACACTTACGATAAAATAATACGAATGTGTGTTTTTTTAACATACGCATGGTTTCATGGTTTTTTTCCTAAAAGATAAAAATCACAAAAATTCTCAAAATCTTGGGCCTTTTGTACATGTTGCTTTGGAATTTTGGTGGCCATCAACTGGTCAAAACTAAAGACCACAACCACGCTAAATAAAGAGAAACATCCGTTAACATTAAATATCCTAGTCATTTAAAAAAAGCAGAATCCTGCGACTCTAATCTAACCAAATCGAAGCGGTTGCCGGATCACAAAATGGCGAAGAAAACGCCAAATTGAAAACAAATGACAGGAGATATGGCGCGTCATCATTCCTGATAAAGCAGCGCTCTCTCGACTCTGGCGGATTTACAGCAAACTATTTGCTTTGGAGAAACGCCATTTTGAAAAGTTCCAAAAACTCGTGTTGACGAATGTGAATCGACTAAATCCAATTGTACATCCCCAGAAAGCTTTGTTATTTATTGTTAGAAATAATTTATTAAGTGTGTTGAATCATCGTACAAAAATGAATTATTTATTTACCATGGCGTAAAATGTATACGTGACGGCGATAAAAAAGGAGTTCAACGATGTCCTTATAATCTGAATAGATAAGATTACCTATGTATTCGATATTTATTTAATCCCAAGTATTATATATGTAGATAGGTATATAAATGTTTAATATAAAAATATGAATACAAAAGAACTTTGTTGTGTCTCGGATACACTTATCATATGAACCATTAATATAGATATTATTATTTTTGTTTTTGTTTCAAAAATTATTCTCAAATTCAGCTAAATAAATTGAATTAAAATCAAAAAAATTTAATACTTATATTTATGCACGCGCGTTAGAAGTTATAGTTCTAACAAAACAGAATTGACGCGCAGTCAGTATTAATAAGATATTCCATTTTAAATTTTCCGTTATTTCATATACGTAATGTATAGGAAATATCTGAGGATAAAGTGTAAATTGTAGACATGACTTAAAGGACGGCAATTTTATTTATAGGCAATATTTAATGTTCACGCGAATTATCCCATCCCAGTTATAATAATTATGTTATCTGTCTGTCCGCGTAACACCGCGTAACGTCCGTAACTTTTTGTAGTAACTTTTTTCGAGAAATATATTTTTTTTTAAAGATATTTTCACTTGTAATTGAACATTTATTTATTTTAATTGTTTAAATATTAACAGACTTTTTATAAATTTAGCTTATACTGCCTCATTAGATAAAACCTATTCTGGGCAGCTATTTTTCTCAATTTAATATTTTTCTTATTATTTTCGATTAAATTACAATTATACAATATAGGACAATGAGTTATTGTACAAAAATAATAATTATATATGATATTGATTTAAATTAAAAAGAGGTAGATATGAAATAATATAAAAGATTGGTTAAGTAACAAGAATAAAAAGGTAGGTAAATAAAAAATAATAACATAAATACTCTTTTCTGTACAAAATATTTCTAAAATAAGCTGTGCTATTCTAAAAATAGCAATACTGGGATGTCAGATCCTTATCCGAACACTTAATAGACGAAAATAAAAATAAACTATACTAGATGTAGGTTTACGTCGATGGAGTGGTCAGAGAGAGAATAATGACGCTATCCGTCAAATATAGAGTCCAACAATATTTATCTTTTCTATGGTCCAACGGGACAATGACAATTTTGTCATAATTTTACGTCAGGACTCTGTGGGAGAAGGAATTAATAAGTGCATATGACATAATCTTTTTTCTATGAGCTTTGCTTGCCGCATTAGTGCTGGTTTGAAATAATTTTAGTAACAACTGAGAATTGTGAGGTTACGTTGGCGGCGAAGGGCAGCTGCCAGATCAGACCGGAGAAATCGTACATCGCAAATAAAGGTTTTTACTATGAGAGAGGTACGTGAAAATATACAAATCTTTTAATTTATGTACGACGAACACCGAATACCGACGTTTAGGGGTGTGTCTCTTTTATTTTTTATTTTAATTTTCGTGTATTAAGTGTTGGGATAAAAATTTAACATCCCAATATTGCTGTTTTCGAATAGCATAGATTACATCATTTTTTTATAATAAATACGCCCTTGTTTGGGTTTTTAAATTATAACTATCTTAGTAAATAGGAATAACATGACAAAATATATAAAAAAAATGATTAAATCAAAATCAACAAAATTAAACGTAATTCACCAACCAAAAAATCACCGATTTCTGATCAAGCATCAAGTGGTGAGAGTGACTGAACTCTGCCTACCCAACTTCGTGTCAAAATTAATAACTCAGTGATCAAATTATATCATCAAAACAAACTAAACGCCTCACCCAAACCAAAAGTTCCCCTTCTGGTGCTCCCAACCTCTACCTGGTGCTCTACCTAACCTACTCTACCTACCTAACCTAACCTAACCTAACCTAACCTAACCAACTCATCAAACTTATACGGGTAAAAACAAATTCCATAAAAACTACAAATTACACGGAAACAATCTTGATAAGCTTTCCTTCTCAATATTGAGAAACAGAAGCAAAATACTTATAAAAGAATGCTACTCTAACCATATAAACAATATCGAGAGTAACATATAAAAATACCAAATCATTATATATTATTAATTTATCGTAAAAAGTGTAGTGTGTAATTATTAGTGTTGCACCTAACGTAGGTTCTGCCGAATTCGGCCGAATGTTCGTTATAAATATGTGCGAAATTTAACTGAAATTCGGCCGAAGTTCGGCCTAAATTCAGTTAAATTTCGCGTTCTTTTGCCCGATGAACAGGTCAGATCGCCATCACGAAAACACGTGTAATTGTTATACTATGTGTTTTTAATTAATTAAGTGGCACAACGTAGTTCTGGATAGTTGTTATAGAATATTATATATTAAAATTGATTATTTTAGTTTAATAAGCATATAGATTGTTGATACTTGATGTGGTTTCTTTTCTAGAGAATAAAAAACATGATCCATTCACGCGTTACCTATTTACTTATAAATCAACCAATTTGTCAAGATCTCAAATCAATTTGTCAAGATTTTATTTTAATTAAAATTTCTTTACACTATTCCATTTCTTATTTAAATCCTACTTATTTAATATTTACAAATGTACATGTTTAGATGGTTGGATGGATACTCAATCACGCCAGAACAACTGAACGGATCTGGATGAAATTTGGCACGGAGATAGATTATTAAAAGCACGAAGAATACTTTTTATCCCAGTAGTCAGTAGTCAAAAGCTAGTTAATTAAAAAGCTACCGAAATTCTGTAGATTTAAACGAAGTTCGGCAGATTTGAACGAAATTCGGCCGAAGACGAAGTTCGATAAAAGTTGCCGAAGTTCGGCTATACCGAATGTGAAACGAATTTCGGTACATCTCTAGTAATTATATATTCAAAATATTCACAAAACATTCATACTTTGAACTCTGTCGCTGTAGGGCCACCTATTTGGGTCATTAATGACATGTTGACCTGTGATAAATACAGACGCATTATTCGGAGTATTCATCAGTCTCTTCTAATAACAGACGGCTTTAACGAAGGATTGAATTGAAAATAATTAGTTTATTCAGCCTTAAATATATCTGTTAAAAAATTTCTCTAGTCATTTCCATGTGCAAATACTTCATAGGATAAGCTGAACTATGAATTTTATCTGAAGAGCAAAACCATGGAAGGCCTATCTTCGGAGACACAACGGTGCCCACAATAGTTACTAGCGGGGGGCGTGGACTTATTATCTTATATTATGTAACTTTTTTTCTTCTTATATTATTATTTACTATTTACTTTACTTTACTTTATGCATTAATTATTATCACATATTATGTATAAAAGTATAACTCCCTCAACAGACACAAGAGTTAGTCTCTTTTTAGAGATACAATGAAAAAAATTTATGTACCTAAATTTTTTTATGTATCAAATATGTAAATATATAAGTTTTGTATTTTAAAAAAAAATCTAATAAAAAAAATAAAATAAAAAAGGCCGGAAACAATTTACCATGCTCCCTGAAAAAAAAAACGCCTACAAATGAACGTAGATTACGGTGAAGCACTAGAATATTTTCTGGGACATTGTATATACATAAATGACCTGACACGACAAAACATTTAAGGGAAAACCAGAATATATGCATATGACCTTGGAATTTTCTACGAAAACGATGCAAAAACCATTTAAAACATAAACAAAGACTTATGTAATTATATCCACTTTGAATTCAGCCCAAAAACAAATCAGATGGACATAAAAATACATAACGAAGCATTAACGGACTAGAACACACTAAATACCTGGGACTAACTACTACTACTACTAGACAGACAACTTAAATGGACTATACACATAGACACAATAATAGAAACTATGACCAATACCAGCATTTTCCACAAATTACACGAATACACACCAAAAAACATAAAAATATTAATGTATGAAGCTTTCGTTAAGAGTAAAAATTATACATGTTACCTATTTAGAGAACTGGAAACAAAACTAACTTAAACACACTTCAAAGACAACAAAATAAAATTTTAAAACTGGTTTTCAACATTGACTACATGACACCAACTGAATCAATAAACCAGACAACAAAACAACTTAACATAAATAACACAACGAAGTTTGAAACCCTAAAACTAATACACAAACAAGAATATGGTGATATAAAAGACAGGGACATCCAATAATAAAAAAAATAACAAATCCCATCAACATTACACCAGAACATCACAAAACTACTACATAAATATTGCCAATAAAAAGAAACTGAACAACCATGACTTGTTTGCGACGGACTAAAACTACATAGCGAATTACTGCAACAAACAAAACAACTGAACATAGATACAAAAAAGTGAAGATCATTATGAAAAGTACACGAATGTAGACAACTAACTTAAAAAAGAAGAGACAGATGTACACAGACATAGGCAACTAAAAAAATAGTTTTATTCCTTCCATATAAATTTATTTTTAATATCTTAATGTTGTTAAATGTACATGAAAACGTAATTTTATATAGTCTGTCTGTCTCCTATTTTTTCTAAATAAAAAAAATTATTCATTCGTTACCTCGCATGTTAACAGAATCAGAATCTGACAACTTTACAATTTGACACGTTCCGCTACATGCGCAATTTCCTTTACAGTAAAACAATTACCAAAAATGAAAAAAATGTTTTACAGTTTATTGATTGATTTTAAATGATGATATCTAATTTGTATTACGGTTTATTTATTTTCTTTAATTATTTAATTAACCAAATATTTTTTTTATTAAAGATGTTATCTTTTATTGTCAATGTTATTTAAAATTAACTTGATTGTTCCAGGTTATCGCGATAAAACCCAAAACTTAAGGAACCATTCAGACTGCAGTACTAAAGAATCCCAGAGATCCAGTGGGGATATCTTGTCTTGCTACAAGGCGATTATATCTCTCCGGAGAAATCAGTGATCAAGACGCGCTTGCTCACACATCCTGGAGAGAAACCTTTATTTTGCTCCCAATGTAATTACACCTGTTTTTTACCGCAAGCCTTAAAGAACCATTCTCGTACACACACTGGAGAGAAATCATTTTCTTGTTCTCGATGTGATTATGCCTGTACCCGAAAAGATCAATTAAAAAGACACATGCTTACACATTCTGGAGAGAAACCAATCTCTTGTCCTCAATGTGATTATGCATGTTCCAAAAAAAATCAATTAAAAAGCCACATGCTTACACATTCTGGATTGAAACCGTTTTCTTGTCCTCAATGTGATTTTTCCTGTTGCCACAAAAATTATATAAAAAAGCACATGCGTAAACATTCTGGAGAGAAACCATTTTCTTGTTCTCAATGTAATTATGCCGGTTCCCGAAAACATCATTTAATATACCATATGCGTACACATTCTGGAGAGAAACCATTTACTTGTTCTCAATGTGATTATGCCTGTTACAGAAAAACAAGTTTAAAAATCCACACGCTTACACATTCTGAAGAAAAACCATTTTCTTGTTCTCAATATAATTATGCCGGTTCCCGAAAATATAATTTAATATACCATATGCGTACACATTCGGAAGAAAAACCATTTTCTTGTTCTCAATGTAATTATGCCGGTTCCCGAAAATATGATTTAATAAACCATATGCGTACACATTCTGGAGAGAAACCATTTTCTTGTTCTCAATGTGATTATGCCATAAACAATATTTAAAATACCACATGCGCACACATTCTGGATTGAAACCGTTTTCTTGTCCTCAATGTGATTTTTCCTGTTCCCAAAAAATTTATTTAAAAAAGCACATGCGTAGACATTCTGGAGAAAAAACATTTTCTTGTTCTCAATGTGATTATGCCTCTTCCCGAAAACAAAGTTTAAAATACCACATGCGCATACATTCTGGAGACAAACTTTTTACTTGTTCTCAATGTGATTATGCGTCTTTCCAAAAAAATCATTTAAAAAACCACATGATAACACATTCTGGAGAGAAACCATTTTCTTGTTCACAATGTGATTATGCCTGTTCCCGTACAAGTTATTTAAAAAGACACATGCGTACATATTTTGGAGAAAAACCATTTTCTTGTCCTCAATGTGTTTTTTCCTGTTCCCAATAAAAAAAAATTTAAAGCCACATGCTTACACATTCTGCAGAGAAACCATTTTTTGTTCTCAATGTGATTATGCCTATTCCCATAAACTTATTTAAAATGCGATATGCGTACATATTCTAGAGGTAAATCACTTTCTTGTTTGCAATTTAATAATGCCTGTTCCCAAAAACATTGTTTTAACGCCACGTGCTTACATATTCTGTAGAAAAACCATTTTCTTGTTCTCGGTGTTACTATGACTGTTCCCAAAAAAAATTAAATTAACGCATTCTGGAAAGATGCCTGAATGTGATTATACCTGTTCCCTCAAAAAATGTTCATTTACCTTGTACTCTCTCGTGTGAAATCTTTCTCGTGCCATCAATGAAATTACGCTTGTTATTATAAATCGAGCTTTATAACACACATGCTCACACATATCGGAGAGAAACATTTTTCTTGTTCTCAATGCAATAATTATACTGCGTTGCTAAAATCACATTTAAATAGATACGACCTTGTACACTCTGAAGAGAGACCTTTTTGCTGCCCTCGATTTATTTTTACTTGACAATCGATTTATTATGTGTAAACCGTGCCTACGTTGCACACTGTTTATTTGTGTTGGTCTTTATACCCGTAAACACCAACACAACGAAAGAATGTGCCTCCGTACACATACTAAATCGATTGTCTTTCGCAAATGAAATTTACTGTACCTGGGCTTCGTATTTCCATAGTAGAACAATTAACCTATTAAAAAAATTAAGATGCCATTGACATTAAGTGCGTTTAATAATATAAAAATTTCTCTTATAAATTTTGCCACTTCTTTTAACGCCGTAATCAATAACTTGCCATGATATCTTAGGACAAATAATGTACAATAGTGTCCCTTACAAAATCGCCAATATTTTATGTTCAGCATGTTATAACACCTTTATGTGTTCTGTTATTATTAAAAAAAAAAAATTTAATAAATTTTACATTACAAACAAAAATTTAATTCGTCAATATTAAAAGTAAGTAAAAAAATATATAAAATAAAAAAAGATATTCAATATATACAACTTCATAAAAATCAAAGATGTAGGAGAATCCCGCTACATAAAACCCTCTCCAAAGTGGTATTGTTCAGCATAGCAGTAGCTCTTTCAACAGGCAGAAGCATTGCAAGTTAGTCCTGTATATTTGAATGTGAAACAATCAATGCTGACGCTGCCTAAAGAACATACAAACCAATTCAAACAACATTTCAGGATATTCGATCATACCTCGCAACAATGGATAGAAATGTGTAATCAAATACACATTCCTTCTAGTCTCTAAACTATTGTAGCAAACCCTGGAGAAACTCGGTTTGGTAAAGCCAAGGATAATGCCCGTACTCTCTCACGTAGAGATATCTTAGAAACTTTTTTTCTACTTTCTCTACCGTAAGAGTTTTAGTAGTAACCCCTCTCTCTGTGAGTGCACGTGTTACTGTCATCTCGCTGCACATCGAGTACCAAATCTAAATTTTTATTGGTATCAAATGAACATTCTACGAAAAAAACAATTTGATGTTGTGGTAATATTATTAAATACCCAAAATAATTGTATCATTAGCTGTCGAAATAGAAAAGCGTGCTTTTCCTATAAGTTAGGTAAGTTGTAGAAATGTACTATATTTTCAAATATGGCGTGTCGGCGAAGAGTGGACCGCTTCCTTGTGGGCAATGTTCCCTGTAAGGTGTGCGCATGTGCGCGCGCACATCTACCAAAATGTCTCCGCACACATGTTTTACCCTCCGCACAGTCAATATTATAAAAGAAAGTTTCCTTTGCCATATTTTAGTTTTGCTCGAATGCATGAAACAATACGTGCACAATGCAATTTTCATAAAATTTTTTTTTTTTTTTTTTTAAATAAAATAGAGATGCGAACACGGAATACGTGCCACATCAATATTCTTACTATTTTCAAACTAAGCTAAACGCTTGTGCTATGAAAATAGGACTAACTTGCTAGTCTGGGCTGAGATTCGAACCCGCGACCTTTGGATCACGAGGCGAGTGTCCTAACCACAAGACCAACAAGCTACTCAATTAATTACCTACTTTCTAGTGTTTTTGCTTTGGGGCATTGAATCTCCTAGGGCCGGTCATTTAATGTATGTATTCCGTTTAAAAAATTAGGTACAATATTCAATGTTTATTCAATGTTACAAAGTTTACAATAGAAATACGACAAAATTCGTAGAAAGATTTTTTACGTAGTTAAAAATTTAATAAGAATAATTTTGAATAAAAGTCAAAAAACTACATTTTTATAAACATACAAATATATAGATTCAATATAAATAAAAATAAAATTCTACATGTTTAGTATTTAATATATTATATCAACGATTCATCTTGGACCAATCCTGTTCATCCTTTTTATAAATGGTGTACAATTTCTGATTTTTGCCGATGACTTGAAAAGTATGTCCGATTGTACGATACTACAAACTAATTTGGATTCCCTGTTCAAATGGTTTACCAACAATCAACTTTATCTAAATATCTCCATGTGCCAATCTATTAGTTTTACAAAAAAAAAAAGTATCCTATTAAATTCACCTACAAAATTAATGATATAAACCTTGTATCAGTTAGGGAGATAAATGATCTGGGAGTAATATTTGACACTAAATTATCATTCATTCCCCACATTGACTTGATAGCTAATAAAGGTCTCAGAATGTTGGGATTTGTTTTAACTCCTGTGTGTCGGTGATGTAACGTAGGTCTACCTGTCATACAAAATATGAAATATCTACCTTATTTACGAAAACTAAAACGTTACATTTTTTGTAATCATCGAATAGACATTTTCACACCAAAATTACTAAATTAAACTGTTAGGAACGTACGGATTTTTTAATTAAAAAATATTTATTCATTACTCTCGTATTTTCGGCCAGTGTGCAAGAGAGAGCAGAATATTGTACATCGCAGTTAATCGAGCAAGAAAGAGCACGATAATACCATACATTTCATGTAGGACAGAGATGGCGGTTGCTTGGGTTTCGGCGAAAGCAAAACAATATAGAAAGAGTACTGTAGAGTCGGGTAACATGTGTTAGAGAAAGACGGAGTGCAAGCGACTGAAGCGAGCTGGCGACCGCTTCGTTGTATTCAGTTGCCAATAAAACATCGGCGGGAGCGCACGCAAATTCGATTTGCCATACTTTTATAATAATTTACTAAAATAATGCAAATATGTATGTTTACCTTACATAATTATATAAAGGGACCTTTTAAAAGTCTTATCTGTATCGTATTTATGTATATTTTATCACATATTAAAAACTATGCCGATTTTTAATCAGGTAACGCTGTGTTACTCCACCGTCCCCAAAGTTTTTTTTTAGCACAGTCTTTTAAGAGTTAAGAACTGCACAAAACTTTACAGACGTGCGCATTGATAAAGTCCTCTACACTTCTCTTGTCAGACCTTAGGTTTAATATAACTCGATCATTTGGTCGCCTCACTATGTAAATCATTCAACGGCAGTTGAACGAATCCAAAAGAAGTTCTTAAGATTTATTAATTACAAATTAAATATACGCTTGGAAGATATCAATGAATATCTCCTTAGTTATTTGCAACTATTAAACTTGTCTGTGAGACGTACCGTGACAGACCAAATATTTCTGTATAGGATCATAAATAGCATGATTGATTGCCCCCAGATTGTTAGTCTGATCGAGTTATATGCCTCATTGAGGTCATCAAGATACAGTGCATTATTATATTATAGTGGAAATGTCAGAACTAATGCATTAGCAAACTCTGTAATCCAACTGTGTATAAGACAATTGGTGACAAGTTGATACAATTCTTTGCATCTCAACTAAATGGAAATGGATAATATATTTTTATTTTTTTCTTACTACTTAAACTTCTCTTTTTAAATTACACAAATCTATAAGATGTACTTGAATCTTTTTATCTGCAATCTATTTCTTCTTCTTACTACATAAATTTCTCTTTTTAATTTACACAAATCTATAAAATGTACTTGAATCTTTTTATGAATATTCAAGAACACATTCATATTTGTGATGTTGTAATTTTTCAGAACAAAGTTGTGTGATATTTTAAAACCAAATTAATTAATCAATTAGAAAGACATACAGAAAAATCTAATTCACGAAAAAATATAAGGTTACTACAGTACTAGTAGTAGTTGATTTTTACTTCTACGTCCTATCTGGAATCCACAGAGCAATTTGTATCTTGTTTAGATTTCTAGCTAGTTAAACTCATAATGAATTTTATTTAATCAACGGACCCATATTCTCGTTGTAATATCGTCTGGCGGTCGGGGCATGATGCGCATGTAAACATTAAAATGAATCTTTTAATTTCGCGTTATTTTAGCGATGGTTTGACGTTTTTTAGTTTGTTTCGTAGAATAAAGTGGTTTGTTTGAACCGTTTGAACTGGTTTTGAACATAGATAACATATTTGGTTTTGAACCGCAAAAGTACGTATTGCCAGTGGTGAAAAACTGAAAAAAATCAAATTCCATAGACAAATGCGGTATTTGAGGTTTATTCCGCTATTAGCCTTATTATTGGTTTGACAGTGGTAATAAAGACGTTTGTGCAACTCGAAATCGAGTTTATTCTCAGCTGAGGGTAAAAAAAGTTACTCGGGTCAATGTTACTCGAACCAAATTTACTTCTGCTGGCGCAACCGAGCCTTATTATTTGAATTCACGCCTTCCCATGGCAATTGGTGTGTATGTGTTAACGTATCTGGAGAAGAAAGACGTGGGTTCATCAACCTTGATATAGTTATCACTACCGTGGAGGATTAATTCCCATAGAATCGACGGCGAACGTGACGCGGATCCACATTCCAATAATACCTTTAACAGATGGTCGCTTCACTAGACAGGATTTGCCCGGCCACCGTAAAACATAGTTTTATGACCAGCAGGGCTTGTCGGCACCGCTTTTAACAATAGGAATGGGCCCGGACTTTGGGACATTTTAGAATTCCCGACGGCCGGGGCAATAAAACGGTTGCCGACACAGAAAAATATTTTAAAATTATCAGTAAATTGGTTTACAAAGGTTTTTTCTGGAACCGGCGATATAATAATATTTCCGAATAAATCGTCCCAAGGGAATGGGGGAGAAAATCCCATCTGTTAACAAGCAGCTGGCGGGAACAGAGAAAAGATTATGCCTAGGCGTTTGAAATCTATTGCTAAATTCCCAGATTATTTATCACTAATCGGGAGGAGAGGTGTCGGTTATATAATTAATAATAATTTAATAATTCAACGAACGCTTTTATGCCCCGGTATTATATATTATGTATCGATAATATATTATGTATGATGTATAGGTAAATTTAACATTGAAAGCGAGAGCGAGAGTAATTACGACGCCGCGATCCCAAAAAAAGCAATTAATTACGCGACGACAATAGGTACACGCAGACTTAATGTATCACACAAAAAAAAAGGAAACAAAGTCAATAGAAAGTAAGAAACCTATAAATTAATAAAATAAATACGAAATATCATGTAAACATACTGTGTAGAACCAGGATTACTTTTGTATTAATATTCGTAATAGCTATTGTTTTCTAATCAAAATTTATTGTAATGTGAAAATACATATAGGTGTATGATAGACGATGTAACTTGTAACTATGTAAAATAAAATGTAAGTATAATCTCTTATATCTGTACCTAAAATATTGTGGCAAATGTTATTATTAATTATTATTGAATGACTCGTCAAAAAGCTTTTATTTTAAAAGATATAATTAAGAGTAAGATTTTAATCTACAAAAGGCTGAAAGATTTTTTTATCTGAAAACCGTGTAAATTAGAACTGCCAATTAATGAATACAAATTGGGGAAATGCCGGAATGGATTAATTTTGAATTAAATTAAAAAAATTATCGACGGATCCCTTTCCTACAGACATATAGAGGATATACCTAATTATTTTTAAAATCAATAACCTTCTTGTAGATTTCAAAAAGAGAAACGAATTTAATGAGACACTGACTCAGTGCTTTTAATTAATATGTATAGATTATTTGCTCAAATATGTGGAAAGAGTGGACCGTGTTCTTTTGTTTCAAATACTGCCTATCTAATATTATTAAGGTGTCAAAAAAAAAAATTGATTTGTAAGGACTATACCTGTTAGTTTTTTTTTACTTTTGGTAACTTACGTTTTTTTCTCTATGTAATTGTTGGTCCAGAAGAAATGAAATTAAAAGAAATTTAACTGGAAATTTAATTATAAAAAAAAATTAATTATACAATTTAATTATAAAGTTAATTATAAAATTTAATTATAAATTTAATTATAAGTTTGATTATAAATTTGATTATAAATTTAATTATAAAAGAATTTAAAAAGAAATTGAACTATACAAAAAAAGGAGTAGTTACGGCTAGGCACGGGAGCCGCTATAAAGGAAAAATTGTGCATAAGACCGAGCTCTGCACATGGCCAGGAGACGGAAAGACTGAGGAAGCCGCCGGGGGCGTGGCCGAGAAGGAGATCGAGGGTGACGAAGCGCTCGTCCAACCAAGGAAGAGAGATCGGCACGGGAGCCAATGACGGGACAAACGAAGAAGATTAACCCAATGGCGAACTTGGAGGGCGCTGCCATGTAGACTCGAAGACCAACACCCCATTCGAGCAGAGTATATGAGGGGGCAGCCAGCTTCAAGTGAATCAGTTGCGATCGGGTTTCGGAGGAAGCAAGTTGCGATCGGGAGTCGGAAGTGAATCAGTTGCGAATCGAGAGGAGATCCGAAGTACGGGTCGTAGTTACGGACGTGAAGCAGGAAAAGTGAGGTCACAGTCGAACCGAGATCGGGAGTCGAGAGGTGACGCTGAAGTGAAATCGGGAGTGGAGAACGCCCAACGCCTTAAGTACTCTTTTTATGTATACAACAATCGAGATTTTTGTAGAGACATTCATTTTAATAGTGATTGTTTTCGCATAAGTTAGTTAATAAGTAAAATATAAATTTTGTGTTTGCTTTTCCTTTTATCCATAAAGATAATTAGATAGTTTGAATTTAATAAATGTGATTTTTTCTCAAAAATATCCTATGAGTAAGTAGATTGTACATTTCTATGTTGTTTTTTTTAAATATTAATTAGATAATTTCAAATTTTAAACTAACTTAACTTTTCTCCAAGTAATCTTCCTCCGGTAAGCAGATTGCGTAATTTTCTGTTCCTTTTCTTTCATATACATATAATTGTGGATTGTGTTTAAATTTTAACATCTCTTCAAAAAAAAATAATTTTTTTTTGGAAATTGTATGTGTTGTTTGTATATTTTCTTTCGCCTATTATAATAATTGAATTTTCTGTAAATACTATAATGCCTTGCCTTTGACTGTGTGTATATTAAACTGTGTGGACCTCGAATACCGCGCCTAATTTACACCTCCTGCCATTCCTTCCTCTGTGACTAAATTATGTATGATACCGGTAAGTCGTAGAGCCACGACTGCACCGAAGAATAGACGGTGCCCGTAAGTGGAGGGCACTCGTCTTCATAGCAAATTTGATATCGAAAGTGATATCAACCTGATATATCTAATTGGAAAATGAATGTTCACATTTTTAAAAGACCTACCTACTATTAATTAAAATAATAAATCGTCTATGCCCCGCTCGTGTCTATGGTCGGCGTTTGCAACCATTTGACAGTCGCCAGCCGCGTGTCTCGCTATCTGGAAGGTTGGACCATGAACCGCGCTGACCAAGATGCTCCTGCCGTCAAGCTCGAGCCAGGGTCTGCAGCCGGGAGCGGCGATGAAGGAGCAGGCGGTGGAGCGCCCTACACGGAGATGGACATATCGTACCCTGACATCAAGCAGGAGTGCTCCGAGTATTCCAGGAGGGCCGACCAGCGCACTGGTGAGGAGTTGGTTGACTATTATTTATAATTAGATTAACCAACTTTGTTTGTCACCACTTAATTTTTGGTAAAAGCAACCGGTTTCGGAAAGAACGTTCCTCGTCAGGGTATACTTAATACTTATTAAACTTTACAATTTATCAACTCGTTCTCAAGTGTCCAAATGGAGTAAATAGTGGGGGTTACGAAAGAAACAGGTGATAGGGAACGAATTCAAGATAGGACTGTTAGTTAGTATTGGTAACTTTCTGAGAAATGTTAAAAGCTCACAAATTGACTCACTTGAGTGTTTAAAATTAAAATTTATTGACTGTCCCTTTTCTTATATTGGAAAAACGAGTAGTTATTTTGATACAAGGTTTAAAGAACATATAATATGCTTAAATAATTCAAAAATTTTCCGAATTTTCCAATCATATTGAGAATAACCATAGTTTTGTTGGAAAATGTTCATAGGTCGATGGAATGAAAGAGCGATATATTGTTACTGTTTATTTCTTCCCGGAGATAGGCCCCGGAAGCAAGTCAAAGTGTACAAGTAATATTTTATTTAATGACGAAATAAGAAATAGATGACGCGCGGAAGTCTGCCCGATCTTACGGCAGAAGCCCGACTGGTGTGGTGTCGCCAAGTCCCTAGCTCGACCCTTTTGTTTATATCGCGGAGATTTTTATTATGTTAATATAAACAAAACTCTGGGTCGGGCGATAGGTACATGGCACAGGGTTGAACAGGTACCGCTACAGTTTTGATAAAACTATAGGAGTAAATATTCTTCACATTGATAGTAAAAGTAGACGTCTAAATAATTTAGAAGCCCTAGAAATTAAGAAAGCCATAAATAATAACGAATCTATTATAAATAACCAAAAAAATCTAAATTACAGTCCTATCTTGAATATGTTCCCTTTCACCATATCACCTGTTTCTTTTGCACCCCCCACTATTTACCCACTTTATTTGGACACTTGACACTGAGATATGTTTGTTCATAATTTTGAAAAGTTTAATTAGCATTAAGTATATCCTGACGCAGGAAGGTTGTTTCCGAAACCGGTTGGTTTTACCAAAAATTAAGTGGTGATAAACAAAGTTATTTCGTTTAATTATATTCATAATGAATAACCACAAAGTAAAAGCAAAATACAATAGTATTAATTATTAACTTATTTAGTTGTGTGAAATGCTCGCACCTGATGTGACCGTTACGATGGAGAGCTAAATTATACTCAATGGTTTGGGTCCGCTTCTTTTCGAGGGTTTGTTCCGTAGGGATAAGTGATTGCTCTGATTTCAACAATGGAAAATATTTGAGTAGCTAAGTATCAGAAAAGTTATTCCACTTTTAATTTCCAAATTGCAACCATACATTTTGATATTTGGGACAATTGTTTGTCTATCGTTAACATCAGTTTATCCAAACCAATCAAACCATTGATTAAAGAACAACTAATTATTAAAGGGAATTTCTTCGATTGTCGCAATAGGCTAAATTTTCAGTACCTAGTTTAGGTTCGATGTGGCGTCGTTAGTTCCAAATTTGTACATTCTCCAGATAAGTTGGACGGACTATAAGTCAAGCCTTTTGCAAAAATCTAATTAGCTCCTCTGTTCATTCCTATATATGGTTTTCGTAAACTGATTTTAACCATAGATAAAATGAATAACTTGTCAAAATGTCTAATAACCTTTTCAGTACTCATAGCTTACTAACTTACCATCGCGCTGTTTCTCCGCATCGGTAGACAAAGAGGAAGGAGTGCCTGGCTTCATCCACTTTTGTCTTACAAGCATTGGTAATAAGGTCAATTTCCTCGCTTACATCTTGCTTACTAGACCCCGCAAGGCCCCCGACACGATCGCTGAGCAGTACGCGGCGGGCGGCAGAGCAGCAGATGTAGAAAAGAGATCTATGAGCGGTGTCGCCCACGTTTTTCTTTGTTTGAGCGCAGTAGAAATCAGGTAGTCGCAACCTACTATCAGCAAGAGCGGCAGGGCGGCACCGCTTCTCCTGGAAATTACTTTTCGCTCACCGCTCAGCGCCTGTCGGTTGTTGGTTATTTATTTATTTATTTATTTACGAGAAACTAATAGTCCAAATAGGAATCGGCTTACACGTGAATTAACAAGTTATGTCATAATATTTAACTATGTGAAAAAAATGAAAACATAAGAGTAAGTTAAGTACAAAACAAGGGAGTCAAAGAATGAAAGGTAAAAAGGGAATCACCTAATAAAATGGGAGGAAAAAACAAATCCAATTTGTAAAAAGGGGAAAATACAAGAAAAAAAGAAATAGCATAAAGATATGTGAGCAATACATCTTCACATACATTAGGTCTGGACAAAAAATAATTAAATGTGCGGATTTTTCATTTTTATTGAACCGTTTGCTTAAAATCAAGCAGAACGCACAATGAAAAATTCAGCACGTCCCCACATCCACCCTCGCCGTGAATATGCGCGTGTAAAAAGTTGTATTAAAAAAACTCATAATTGACGTCACGAAGTCAGAATATCCGAGAGTTTTAAAATCAAAGATTGATGAATTTAAGAAATGCAGGTCGCCAGTGTTGAAAAGATTAGACGAGCGATATATAAAAGAGTTTTGGCGGGAGACGGTACGACAATGTGAAAGGCCTCGACCGATCTAATGGATCTTCCGGGTACTCTCAGGGAGATGCATCGCAGCAGTGAATGGACACCCACCGCTTTCCCAGGACCGTTTTATGAGCGAAAGCTCCCATATCGGTCTTAGTCATACGTCGCCGGGTCGACAATTGTTTTGCTCTAAAGGCCATCTCCGTGTCACGTCGTGTAAAGCGACGCGACCCGGAGAGGCCCGCAACAGTCCATTCACTGTACCTCCTCCACAAATCACACGTTATTTGGAAATATCAAAGAAAAAACATAAAATACAGGTAAAAGAACAAAACGTTAAGATAATATATAGCAAACAGAAATAGAAAGTTAATGTAAAAAAAAATTGATCATGGTAAAATACTATCTATAGAATTAGGGTGGGAAGGAGGACAGTGAGGAGAAGTCATGGTAAAGGACACACTCCCTAATAGGGAAAGACAAAAACAAGGATCCATTGCTGCTGCAAGCTGAGCTGAGCTGCAAGCAATGCTGAGCAGTCAATCCAAGAAGTGGCTGGTTTGTGAAGAATCATAACACGAGCAGTGTTCTTACTATAAAGCAGGTCGCGGGACGACACCATGGCGGCACGGCGACTGACAGAAGCTACCGCCCACCGCTTGTCTCATTGACGCTCTGCCGCCCGCCACAGCATACAACCGAAACGCCCATTGCGCTCCCATATTCGTGCGTCTAGTTCTTTCATAAAATTATCCATACACAAGTTGTACAGCCATGGAGATACTCGTAACCCTATTTGACACCTTTTGTAAAATCATATCAAACCTTTTATAATATCATGCGATGTGAATGATCCATTGATTCTTACACCCAGTGCTTCCTTCGTGTAAGAATGCAATTGCGTGTTTTATTTATTAACGGAAAACTAACAGTACAAACAAAAATCAGGTTACACCTGAGTAATAAATAGTATAGATAATATCTTACTAGTTTCCACAGAATGAAAACGTTGTGTATTAAAATATAGCAAGAATAACTTAACTTTTATAAAATAAATGAAAGGTTAGGTAAATACAAACCATGAGAGTCAAATAATTAAAGGTAAAATGAGAATCAGGAATGGGGAGGAAAGGACGGATCTTATTTGTAAAAAGGGGAAGAGATGGGAAAAGAAAGAAGAGCAAAGGAAATGTAGCATAAATCTGATCTGAAATTGAATGTGTCCACTCTGTTACCGGAGAGTACTTTCCATAATCTTACTCTTATAATTTGTCACGAGAATCTAAAAAATGTAACTAAGCATTATTCAAGTATCTCGAACAGTCCACATGAATTTAGAATCAACTAACCTATTCTAAAAGAATCAACTACACTATTTTATAAGAAACTATAAATGGAGAAACTATTCAAACGTTCGAGAAACCGACATATTCGTATAAAATTTACTTATGCGAAAGTCACAGACAAAGCGACAACGAAAGCGCGAATTCAAGAGGTACCTAAATGCTTACCTACCGTGCTTACGAACGGAATATCTTATATTATATTCTCGTTAGTGATCGATGCGATAGAAACAGCGTAATAAAAAGTGTACCACAGACGAGTGACGTGAATCAGTGCGAACCTGTGTGAAATAAGAATTTAAGAACGGTGCCCTGATTAAATTCGTGTCTTTTGACTTTGTGTAGAATTAAAAAAATTGTTTTAGTGTTTCCTTTGCATGGTTCCGTAATATTATAGAAAGTCTTTTGTAGATCTTCAAAGGCTGAGAAAAGTTTTTTAATTTTACGCAAAAAAAAGCTTTCCATCACTCGTAGAGAGAAGATCTGATGCATGTAACTCTTCCGCCCACAAAAGCAACTTGCACGACTCATGCCTTTTCTTTAGTCATCGACCTTACTATTTCTATCAAAATTCTTCCATAAAGTTTGCCAAATTTACCTTGATCGACAGGCATAGACATAGGTTCTTCTCGAATCTAAAGGGATGGGCTTTCTGAAGCCATGACACCGCTACTAAACCACCAGCCTTTATATTCTTGGCAGCAACTTTGTCATAACGGCCTTGATTTGCTGTATTGTTTGCTGTATTGCTCACTTTTCTTCTTCCATATTTATTTCCCTCACGTCGTTTTCGTCGTGCACACTTATCTTATTCGCCGGATTGCGCGTTTACATGACTCCCTCTCAAGATGCTCTCTGAAAGTCCATCTGTCTTTTATTTCGTTCACACTCATTTATATTTTTCCGTTCTAAGTGCTTTCCGCGCCACATCGGTATTTTAAAACCTCGTTCGAAAAATAATTGCTTATATTAGACATTTAAGCATCATTCTCTCTTTTCAATCAGGAAGCTAAAAGCTTCTATTGTTTCTCGACTAAAACATTCTCATTAATTTCATTTCTTAATTCACTCTCAGGAATTACCATGGAACTAACCTTTGAAAACATCCTGGATCCTAACTGTATAGTAAAAATCAAACAAAACATTAACAATAAATGTTTACATTGCAGATTTCTGGAGAATTCATGATTCTTTTTCGGAAAATCCAATTACGTCTGCGCCCGCCCATAAAGAGCAACCAGAATTAGAGAATTTGTCCAACGCTAAAAGAGCTTCAAGAAGCTGCACACTTAAGAAGGTGTTTTCATGTTCTCAGTGCCCTCACTCGAGCAATCAGAAAGCTGCCTTACGAATTCACGAGCTTTCACATACTGGGGAAAAACTTTTTTCGTGTTTACAGTGCAATTATTCCTGCAATCATAATTCACACTTGAAAAGACACATGCTGAAGCACACTGGCGAAAAAAAATTTTCATGTTCACAGTGCAATTATTCTTGCACTTCTAAATCAGACTTAAAGAAACATACCTATACGCACTCTATTGTAAAACCATTTTCATGTTTACAGTGTAATTATTCGTGCAATAGTAAATCAGACTTAAGGAGACATGCCCATACGCACACTGGTGAAAAACTATTTTCATGTTCAGATTGTAATTATTCCTGCATTCAAAAATCAAGCTTAAGAATACATATGCTAAAGCACAGTGGAGTAAAACTATTTTCATGTTCTCGGTGCAATTATTCCAGCAATCATAATTCATGCTTAGAAGTACATATGCTGAAGCACACTGGAGAAAAACTATTTTCCTGTTCTCAGTGCGATTATTCGGGCAATCGTAAATTCCACTTGAAAAGACACATGCTGAAGCATACTGGAGAAAAAATATTTTCATGTTCGCAGTGCAGTTATTCATGCAATAGTAAATCAAACTTAAAGAAACATGCCTATACGCACTCTGCTGTAAAACCATTTTCATGTTCACAGTGTAATTATTCATGCAATAGTAAATCAAACTTAAAGAAGCATGCCTATACTCACTCTGTTGTAAAACCATTTACATGTTCACAGTGTTATTATTCATGTATTAAAAAATCAAGCTTAAGAATACATCTGCTAAAGCACAGTGGATAAAAACTATTTTTGTATTCACTGCAATCTTTTATGCAGTCTGAAGGGATACTTTAATGCGCATGGTCTAACGCACATTGGAAGAAAACTATTTTCATGTTCATAGAACAATTTTTTTGTAATTATAAATAAAGTTTTAAGGTACCTGTTCTCAACTGTATCTTAAAGCTTTATTAAGCTACTGTAGGCGGGGGTAAAACTGCGGCTGCGATAGAAAGATTATTTTCGACCGCTGGGAATGTACAAACGGATAAAAGAAATCGCTTAACACCTGATAAGTTACAAATGTTGTGCTTTTTGAACATAAACTTGCCGGTGGTAAATTTTAATTATTAAATATCTTAGTAAAAAAAGAACAGTAGTGTATTATTTATTACCTTGTTCGTATTCGCCTAATAGTAGGTTTGATATTCGTATTCGTGAAAGAGGTATCCCTTGTATCACTAATTAAAATTAGAAAGTGTAAATAATATATGAATATATTGAAATCTACGTTACATTAACTATCAACATCACATCCCAATGTAAAATATCAACTACATTACAACATAAGATTACAAATTTTTACTGGACAATTGCCATTATCCAGAGTTGTATCTGATTTGATTTTACTCTAAAAAAATATTAATATATAATACTTAGGCTATTTTATTGTAACAGCACTAGAACTGACTCGCATTTTAACTCTCTTCTGCATTCGCTACTAAAAGCTCTACACCCTGCCGTCATGAATTCATAATGTAATCACAAACAAATTATTCTCCTCTATACATCTCCTTTTTCTAAATTATATTTTATCTTATATACTTTACACCTCCTTTTACTAAATTACTGTTATAACTTTAAACAACTATATATACTATATTGTCAATTCTGTAATTTTTTGCTGTTCTACTTCTTGGATTTCTTGTATATATTATTATGTAAAAGGTATTTCTGTACCGTATATTAAAATAAATAAATAAATAATATAAAAATATTTTTCTTCAATGAAAAACATTACCCACCAAAAATATTTTCATATTCTTTATTCCTAATATAACTTGTTTTGTAAATTAAATCAATAAAAAAATAAAAACAATTTAATGATTTTTTCTTTTTCAATAGAGTATGAAATGAAATTAGTATGAAATAGAGTAGGGAAAAAAGAATGTATTAGGCGTGATCAAAAAATACGGTGAATAATTTAATTACAAACAATGAAATAAGTTAATGACAAATTTCACTTATCTCCTTCAAAGTACTCTCCCTGGCTGGCGATGCGCTTATCCCAATGGTGTTTCATGATTGGAAGCATTTCTGGAAGGCTTCTTTCGGAAGGGCCTTCAGCTGTTCCGTCATGGCCTTCTCAATGTCAGGAATGGTGCCGAAAAATTGTTCATTCTTCACGGTTTTTATTTTTGGGAAGACCCAGAAGTCGCATGGTGCTTAATCCGGGGAGCAAAGCGGATGTGTATAGATAGGATTTTTTCTTCTAAAAACTCACGTGTTGTTAGAAATCCATCTACCTAGTTTTGACTTGTGAAGTTGACTTGTGAAGTTGTGGCTGTGAGATTTCGCCATCTTGCTTGTAGATTTGGCCATCTAGCTAGTATCTTTGTAGCGTTAGTGACGGACATTATAACAGAGAATTACACATTTTTTATCTTTTTGAACATCATTATTGTTTATTGTCCGAATCTATATAGGGACCGTCAATATGAGTGTTTGAGAGTGGGAGGAACTCAAGTACATAATTCTCTATATTACAATATCCAGATGGGGAAAATAATAATGATGTACAGAAAGATAAAAAATGTGTAATTCTCTATGTTATAATGTCCGTCACTAACGCTACCAAGATACTCTAGATGGCCAAATCTCACAGCCACGACTTGGAGTCAAAATTAGGTAGGTTGTCTTCATAATTTTAAGGCCCCAGTACACAATGGCCGCTGCTGGCCCACTACAGGCCTTGCCATTGTGTACAGGGGGCCATGGCGTGGGATGCCGATCGTCTTTCGTGGCCGATGGTGGTCACACAGTGGCCCATTATTCAGTTCGTTACCGTCCGATGATATCGTCATACGTATTTCGTTCTGAGATGTGCCTATCGTGGAGCAACTACGAGATTAAATATGAGTTACATATACTTCAATACTTCATTATCAATTTACCTTTCTTTTTAATATGAAATAAGAACTGTGTCTAACTACCGGCTGTCTACATAACTATAAAGTATTTAAAAAAAAAAATTGATATGTAAGAACTGTATTTGTACCATATATTAAATAAATAAATAAAATTAAAAAATATACCAACTGATTTATAAGGAAAACGCTGATGCGCTCAATTTTTATCATTTCTGTAAATTCAATATTTTAGATTGTTCTTAAGAATTTTTTTTGTAAATCTAAAATTAAATGTTTTGGATTTTCGAAGAAGTATTTGCCACAAGAGGGAATCTGCTACGCAAGTTGAAAATTTTTAATTTTATTTTGCTTTAATCGATACAAACAGAGAATATGCTTGTAAAATTATAAAGCAAAATTTACCACCAAACTATCTAATTATTAGCAATCTAATTACCAACAAACTGTCTAAAGCACATTTCTCACAATACCAGGCGCTGCCAGTGTGAAGTAATTAATAGAGCCTCGCTTTTAAATGGATTCCATTAATATACTTTCAATTTCTGCCAGGTATATCGAATTGGAAAATGAAAGATTACATTTTTAACCATCATGTACTCGCGCTCACGCGGTGTCTCAGACCAAGATTCGATCTCGTCTGTTATTTTAATTATGTACTTTTTGTTGTTTTTTTATTTACACTGCAACAGGCCAAGAGGCCCAATTACAGAAGCGAAACACATCACAAAACACCCAGGTCTGAGTAACTCACATAGATTAATTGTGACCTCGGCGGGAATCGAACCCGAAACCCTTGGTGGGGGAAGCCAGTGTCATGCCCACTGGGCTACGAGCATTATTGGTATTTATTTTATAGAAAGGGTATAATTCAATGAAAAAACAAAAAATTTTAGAACTTTAACTTTATTAACTTTAACTAAAAAAGGACATTTTTTTGTATTCAAACATTTATAATAAAATTAAACTATTTCATGTGCAGTTCTTGCAGTTATATCGTGCCTTTTGTTTTGTTTTTGTCGATCAAAATGCTAAGCGACCTGCTTGATGATTGACAACCTTATAAACATCCGTATTCTGAAAATAACAATGTCTAGATCTTTAAGATCTTTATCCCAACACTTAATAGACGATAATAATAATTTAAAATGTCCAGAGCGGATTTTGCTATTCTACGGCTCAAATACACTGTATTAAAAAATGATATAAGAAAGATTGTTTCTTACAAACGTATTAATTTCTTCATCTACAGCGTCCATATGAAATATCATGGCTAAACTTGACCGCGTTACCGCGTATTCAAACTTTCCCATTTTGACATTTGACAGATAACAATTTACATCTTTCTCCTCCCTCTATATCTATCTCATGTAGAAACTTACAGAAACAAACACCGACGTAAAGCTATGTCTCGTTTATTATCGTCTATTAAGTGTTGGGATAAATATCTTAAAGATCCAGACATATCTGTCAAATGTCAGGATGGGAAGATTTGAATACGCAGTAACGCCGAACACGGTTATGACAAGGTTAGCCACGATATTTCATCTGGACGCTGTGGATGAAGAAATTAATACGTTTGTAAGAAACAATCTTTCTTTTATCATATTTTAATGCAGTGTATTTGAGCCGTAGAATAGCAAAATCCGCTCTGGACATTTTTATTTATTATTATCGTCTATTAAGTGTTGGGATAAAGATCTTAAAGATCTAGACATTGTTATTTTCAGAATCGGGCCGAATGAAGGTTCGGGACTATCAAATTTGCAAATTTCTAAAAGCCTATGTCTCAGTGTTCTTGGCAAACTTGAAATTAATGCCAATTAATGATGGGGCATTATGAGATCATATGAAAGCGTCTCTAGAAATTTCTTGCGGCTTATTTATATGTTGAAATTATTAAGACCATATATCATATACGAATATATCTCCACAACATTCATAAGGCTGCAAAAAATAATCATAGGCGACCGATTAGTTCCTCTAGCGCAGTTATAATTATAAAACGTTATAGTTATCGTTATAAAGTCCTCAAAACGGTTCTCAATTCTTCTTAAAATTAGGAAGTCCGCCCTTAAAGAGCGATTTGTAAATGTTCTCAATTAATGTAATAAAATAAACTCAACAAGTATTATAAACTATCAAAATAAATTAATACATTTAACTCCTTTGTGTCGGTAATGTAACACAGGTTTACCTGTCATGGAAAATATTTAATATCTACCTTATTCGCCAAAACTAAAACGTCATATTTTTTGTAATTTTCGAGTAGATATTTTTACACCAAAATGACTAAATTAAATTGTGATGAATGTCCGCATTTTTTAATTTAAAAATATTTATTCATTAACAGCGTAAAGGGTGTACCAGAGCTAGCAGCAAAAACTTGGCCGGTAGATTCCTGACTATGTTATGAGTCTAAAATGTTCAAGCAACCATGGCCTAATATCAATAGTTATGGAGATATGTAATATCAAAATTTGCATTTTTTTTTATATTTCTTACTTATTTTCTTCACAAAGTTATACTATCATTACAGCATCTTATGTCGATTGTGAAAAAGTCATTCGCTTTAATGCAAGTCAAATAAAATGATAAAACTCTTGCAAAAATTGAAAAAAGTCATTTTTTATGTTATCATCCTAAACTTGATTGAACAAAGGCATTATGCTATGCTGTCATCCTAAACTGTACAACATAAATTTGAAACTTATTTTTGTTTACTTTTTTATATGACTCGTTAATTTACTTTTATATTTCTATCTGTATTTTGGTTACCTACTTGCAAGTTTTAAAATATATGAACTCTTATTATTGCTATGTATTCCGACTCTATCACACTACTTTATCTCAACTCCTATCTCTACTTTATATTATCCTACTTTATCTTTACGATTTTTAAATTGCATTTTTGAAACACTGCGTGCCGCATGATCTAATGATGATTCAGATGAAGTGAAACAGCGCCCAGTTAAGTGGGCTATGATTTCTCCGAAAACGGAATATTATCGGATTTCAAATATTATAAGTAATAAATTTCAAATATTTTTAGTAATAAAAAAAATAAATTAAATTAAGTAATTGCCATAATTTACTTATTTACTATTTATATATCCGTAATGATATAGGTACTGTATTAGTCATACATTTATAAAATTAAAATGTATTCAAGAAATTGCATAGGTATTTGGAATTCCCACAATAAGAAGAATATAAGGTAATGTCAAAAGAAATGCCAATGCACTTATGTAGGTATTTTGTTCTAGGAAATGTACGGTTAAACCTTTCTTGAAATATCAATTGTTTGTATTCTAGGAATTGGGATTTTCAACCAAAGAGGCAATTAAGAATAGTTAAATATATGCAGCTATTGAATTGCGAGGGATTATCCGGATTATATTATTTGCAATTGGTGAAAATAATTTACAGGGGCTTTTATTTGTTTTGATATTTAGCATTACTCTTTAAAATAAACTATTTTGTTAATATGTACACAACGGGACTCACTGAAAGCGTACCACTTTATTACGCTGGTTTATTTATATACATATAGAAATATAAATACCTCGTATAAGAAAAATTATGTTATTATTTTCAAATCTAAAGATAAGAAGTTGAAATGGGATTTATATAAAATAAATAAATTTGAGCAGTCATTTTATAGTTTCAATTATAAAATAAAATATATTCTAGATTAAGTCTACTTGGTGGTTTTTCATCCACAACTTCATCCGTTTGGGAGGTTGTTAACATGTAAAAATATTAAGGGATAGTTGATTTTTAGTTCCTTGTGCCAAAGAGTGAAATTATATACATTTTTTTCAAAATTATAAACTTTTTACGTTCAAAATTTACTCCAGGTATCTGCTTCAAATTCTGGCTAGAAGTATTATTCAGAGTTTTCTCAACCTATTGAAAATAGTAAATTATGACTTTGTATGCTATTCGTCATAATAATGTTAACAAATTATAAAATAAACGTAAAATAAAGAGTATCAACTCACCTTTTTCTTTCAATCATATTCGATTTCTTCATTTTGCACCATCATATATATTATTTTATCAATGCTTTTGCTTTTTAAATTAAGAAATACATTTTTAAAAATTATTCCGTTTTTGATTTGTTTTCATCCACTACATTTCACTTGATATTTTTTTCGTAAATATTTTAAGCAACCTGTATTCAGAATTCCGTACATCACGTGACCGCTGACGGGGTCCACCCAGCCGACTGTTGCCGCCTGTATTTAGCTTGTAATGATACGTCGGCGGGAGCGTACGCAAATTCAATACGCAATGATTTTCTAAAAATAAACTAAAATAATGCAAATATGTATGTTTATCTTACATAATTATACAAAGGGACCTTTAAAAAGTCTTATCTGTATCGTATATATGTATATTTTATCACATATTAAAAACTATGCCGATTTTTAATCAGGTAACGCTGTGTTACTCCACCGTCCCCAAAGTTTTTTTTAGCAGTCTTTTAAGAGTTAATTGAGTACCTAAAATAAAAAAAAGGTACTTACCTGAAATAGTAACTCCTATACTTGTGTCCTATACAGTAAAAAGCCACACGTCCATCCGGCACAAACGCGCGCGCCGCACTAAACAATGCATAACAACGAATTTAGAAGCTAGTAAAAACCGCAAAGTCCCAGTGATGTTAATTTTTGAGAAAACAACAAATAATTGATTTGTCGGTCTGAGAGACCAATGCGCGAGTATTGGAAGGCTAAAAGACCTACCATCATTAATTAATATAATAAATCGTCTATGCCCCGCTCGTGTCTATGGTCGGCGTCGGTTACTATTTGACAGTCGCCATTCGCCAGCCGCGTGTCTCGCTATCTGGAAGGTTGGACCATGAACCGCGCTGACCAAGATGCTCCTGCCGTCAAGCTGGAGCCAGGGTCTGCAGCCGGGAGCGGCGATGAAGGAGCAGGCGGTGGAGCGCCCTACACGGAGATGGACATATCGTACCCTGACATCAAGCAGGAGTGCTCCGAGTATTCCAGGAGGGCCGACCAGCGCACTGGTGAGGATTTGGCTCATTATTATTTGTTCTCAGTAGTGTGAAATGCTCGCACGAGTTATGACCGTTAAGATGGGTGAGCTAAGTTGTACGGTTTGAATACAGTTATTTTCGAAGGTTTATGTCGTAGTGATAATTGAGTGCCTTGATTTCAACAATGGAACATATTTGAGAAGCTTTATCAAAAAAGTTATTCCACTTTTAGTTTCCAAATTATAAATGATGTCAAATTTTGGCGCAAGCAAGTTTAAAAGCAGTAAACTTAAAATAAGTGAATTTAAAGGAATAAGTCAAGAATACAACTGTACTTGAATTTTGATAAAAAGAAAAATTGTTCTTGTTGTAATAAAGGGTCCTGATTACATAAATGAAGTCAAATTTTCCCGCTTGCTGGTTTAAAAGCAGTTATTTCAAGTTTAAAAATGATACATTTTGACACTTCACGCCATAGATGACCATATAATTATAGAAAAGAGAACAAGAAACCATAGAAAATTAATGTTAAGTCTAGATGTTGTATCAGGTAGGGAAAAGGCCAATTTTGATTAAAAACGGATTCAAATTCGCAATGATATTTTCTTAGGTAATGTGGGGCATACATTATATTGCACGAGGCGCGGCATAACGCTCGGCGCGCGGCATAACGCTCGGCGCGCGGCGTAATGCAGGATCGTATGGTTGACATGTTTGATAATAAATGGGCCCTCTTATGATAAACGTGATTTGTCAATTTCTATGAATAAAATGGCAAAAACATATATTTTATATATGGGCATCTATGGCGTGAAGTATCAAAATTTATCATTTTTAAACTTGAAATAACTGCTTTTAAACGAACAAGCGGGAAAATTTATGTAATCAGGACCCTTTATTACACCAGAATCAGTATTTCCTTAATCAAAATTCAAGTACGGTTGTATTCTTGACTATAACCAATTTAAACTCGCTTGCGCCAAAATTAGGCATCATTTATGTAATTAGGATCTTTGTTGTTGAAATTTGTGTTTCGTATGTATTCCCAACTATAGCTATATAGGGAACTTCTTGGATTTTCGCAGTAGGCAAAATTTTCAGTAGTTTAAGTTCAATATGGCGTCGTTAGTCCCAAATTCTATTCTCCAGGTAAGTTCGACGTACTATAAATCATGCCTATGGCTAAGGCCCGGTTGTTTCAAATTCGATCAAAGTAAGCGTAGAGTTTAAACTGAAATTTTACGTTCTCCACCAATCAGACGATCCGTTTTCGTAAAAATCTATGCTTTTATCGACCGCTTACTTTGATGGAACTTGAAACAACCGGGCCTAAGTAGTTAATTTATTCATTATGTTTCTTTCTTGTCTATGTTTTTCGTAAACTGATGTTAACCATAGATAAAACGAATAACATGTCAAAATGTCTAATAACCTTTTCAGTACTTATAGCTTACTAACTTACCATCGCGCTGTTTCTCCGCATCGGTAGACAAAGTGGATGGAGTTGCTGGCTTCATCCACTTTTGTCTTACAAGCATTGGTAATAAGGTTATTTTTCTTGCTTACATCTTACATCATGCTTACTAGACCCTGTGAGGCCCCGACACGATCGGTGAGCAGTCCGCGACGGGCGGCAGACATAGACAAGAGCACCGCTCTATGTAGCGGTGCAGCTCACTTTTTTGTTTGTTTGAGCGCAGTAGAAATAAGGTAGTAGTAGGCTACGATAAGCAACAGGGGCAGGGCGGTAACATACAAAAAAAGAGCCTAAGTTACGAACAAACCAAGAGAGTCAAATTATTAAACGTATAAGGGGAATCACGAATGGGGAGGAAAGAAAGGATCTATTTAACTGTAATTTTGGATATTTTATACTCACCGTATGTATTCCTGTATTCGCACATACGGTGCTTATAATTAAACATGTTAAATTACAGTTAAATATGTTTATCGACCGTAATAACAACCTTAGCTCTTTAAGAAAGGATCTAATTTGTAAAAAGAGGAAAATACAAGGAAAAAAACAAATACAGCATAAAGATACGTGAGCGATACATCTGCATATACATATACGAGGTCCGACCAGAAAAATAATAAAATTTGCGAATTTTTCATTTTTACAGAAATTTTTGCTTAAAATTAAGCAGGTCGCAAAATGGAAAATTCAGCACATCCTCATATCCACCCACGCATGTGCATACGCGCATGTAAAAATTTGTATTAATAAAAAATCTGACGTAATACGTCATGAAATCAGAATATCCAAAAGTTTTAAAATCAAAGATTGATGAATTTAAGAGATGCAGGTCGCCAGTTTTGAACAGATAAGATGAGCGATAAATAAAAGAGTTTTGGTGGGAGACGGTACGACAATGTGAAAGGTCTCGACCGATCTGTTGGATCTTCCGGCTACTCTCAGGGAGATGCATTGCAGCGGTGCTGAGCAATCAATCCTAGAAGTGGCTAGTTTGTGAAGAATTATAACACGAGCAGAATTCTTACTAATGTTCTTAGGTTTTCACGGCCACTCAGAATCTTCAAGTTTGTGTTTACTGGGGTATTATGCCATGTTGTTACGATCTTTCGGGCCGACGTTTCGGATCCCATTGCAGGGTCCATCATCAGGGCTGATGTGTTGTCTTGAATGTTGGTGTTGTGGTTATGTATCGGCTTGCAATACCGTGCCGAAGTCATGAATGGTTGTATTGTGTTGTATGTATGATTCATCTGTTGTCTGATCACTATCTCTGCGGAGTCTGCGACGAGAATGACTTTGAAGCGCCGGATACCAAGATGTTTTTAATTTGAGACCATCATCTCTATTAATGTTTATCGGATGCTTGTAGATTTCTAGTGCTTCCTTGATAAGACGCGCATGGTGACTCTTAGGCTTTCCAAGGATTTTCGGTTCGAATGCAAAATGATGGCCGGTATCCAGAAAATGCTTAGCCAGTGCTGATTTTTCTGGATGACCGAGTTTGCATGCCCGTTTGTGCTCGTTGACCCTTTTGGAAATGGTACGCGCCGTTTGCCCCACGTATACTTTATCGCAGTCTTGACAATCGAGTCTATACACACCGTCTGTTTCTAAGCGATCTCGATCCTTTGCTGATCTCAACATATCCTTAATTTTGAAGTTGGTACCAAAAACTGTCTTAATGTCTCTTTTCTTGAGAGCTCTGGCAATTCTGTCTGTAACGCTTTGGACAAAAGGCAGAAAGGCGATGCCCTTACACTCAGGTTCTGTATGTTTTTCAGGGCGAACAGACCTCGTACTTATGACGCGTTGTATCTGTCGCTTCTGGTAACCATTGCCTTCCAGTGCGTCGCTGAGTGTTATCATTTCCTCCTGTAGATATTCATCTTGGCATTTCCTTTTGGCCCTCGTGGCCAAGGTGTTGATGAGACCTCTTTTTTGAGCACCATGACGGCACGGCGACTGACAGAAGTTACCGCCCACGGATGTGGCTCTCTGAAGCCATGACACCGCTACTGGGCCGCCAGCCTTTATATTCTCGGCAGCAATGTTGTCATACCGTCTTTCATTTGCTTTACTTCGTTTGTTGTATTGCGCACTTTATTTCTTCCATACTTATTTCCCTCACTTTGTTTTCGTCATTCGCACTTATCTTAGTGAGTGTCTCGCCGGATTACGCATTTTCATTACTCCCTCTCACATGCTCCCTGAAAGTCCGTCTGTCTTTTATTTCATTCACACTCATTGATATCTCTCCTGACGTTCAGCTTTCATACAAGTGCTTTCCGCGCCACATCGGTATTTCAAAACCTCGTTCGAAATTTATTGCTTATGTTAGACATTTTAGCATATTTCTCTCTTTTCAGTCAGGAAGCTAAAAGCCACTATTTTCTCTCGACTAAAACATTCTCATAATATTTCCTTTCTTAATTCACTCTCTGGATCCAAACTGTATAGTAAAAATCAAAACGAAACATTAACAATAAATGTTTACATTGCAGATGTCTGGAGAATTCAAGATTCTTTTTCGGAAAATCCAATTATGTCTGCGCCCGCCCGTAAAGAGCATCCAAAATTAGAGGATTTTTCCAACGCTAAAAGATCTTCAAGAAGCTGCACACTTAAGAAGGTGTTTCCATGTTCTCAGTGCCCTCACACGAGCAAGCAGAAAGCTGCCTTACGAATTCACGAGCTCTCACATACTGGGGAAAAACTATTTTCGTGTTCACAGTGCAAATATTCGTGCAACAGTAAATCAGACTTAAAGAAACATGCCCATACGCACACTGGTGAAAAGCCATTTTCATGTTCACAGTGTAATTATTCCTGCATTCAAAAATCAAGCTTAAGAATACATGTGCTGAAGCACAGTGGAGTGAAACTATTTTCATGTTCTCGGTGCAATTATTCCAGCAATCATATTTCATGCTTAAAAGTACACATGCTGAAGCACACTGGAGAAAAACTATTTTTCTGTTCTCAATGCAATTATTCGGTCAATCGTAAATTTGACTTAAAAAAACACAAGCTGAAGCACACTGGAGAAAAACTATTTTCATGTTCGCAGTGCAATTTCTCATGCAAAAATAAATCGTACTTAAAGCAACATGCATATACGCACACTGGCGAAAAACCATTTTCATGTTCAGAGTGTAATTATTCTTGCACTTCTAAATCATACTTAGAAATACACGTGCTGAGGCACACTGGAGAAAAACTATTTTCATGTTCTCAATGCGATTATTTGTGCAATAGTAGGTTTCAGTTGAAAATACACATGCTGAAGCACACTGGAGAAAAACTATTTTCCTGTTCTCATTGCGATTATACGGGAAATAGTAGGTTTCACTTGAAAATACACAAGCTGAAGCACACTGGAGAAAAACTATTTTCATGTTCGCAGTGTAGTTATTCATGCAATAGAAAATCAGACTTAAAGAACCATGCCTATACGCACTCTGGTGAAAAATTATTTTCATGTTTACAATGCAATTATTCCTGCAATCGTAAATCATACTTGAAAATACACCAGCTGAAGCACACTGGAGAAAAACCATTTTCGTGTTCTCAGTGTAATTATTCTTGCAATAGTAATTCAAACTTAAAGAAACATGCCTATACTCACTCTGTTGTAAAACCATTTAAATGTTCACAGTGTTATTATTCATGCATTAAAAAATCAAGCTTAGGAATACATGTGCTGAAGCACAGTGGATAAAAACTATTTTTGTATTCACTGCAATCCTTTATGCAGTCTGAAGGGATACTTTAATACGCATAGTCTAATGCACATTGGAAGAAAACTATTTTCATGTTCATAGAACAATTTTTTTGTAATTATAAGTAGAGCTTTAGGTACCTGTTCTCAAATGTACCTTAAAGCTTACTAAGCTACTGGAGACGGGGGTAAAACTGCGGCTGCGACAGAAAGATTTTAATTATTAAATCTCTTAGTAAAAAAAGAACAGTGGTGTATTATTTATTACCTTGTTTAAATATTCGTATTCGCCGAATAGTAGGTTTGATATTCGTTTTCGTGAAAGTAGTATTCCTTGTATGACTCATATCTCTGATATTTTTATTTCCAGTTAAGCACAATATAAAGATTCGCTACTAAAAGCTCTACACCCTGCCGTTCTGAATTCATAATGTTATAACAGACAAATTATTATACCTGTTTCCTTAACCTTGTATACACTTCACATCTCCTTTTTCTAAATTACTGTTATAAGTTTAAACAACTCTTTATACTATATCGTCAATTTTGTATTTTTTTTTGTTCTACTCTTTGAATTTCTGATATATATTATTATGTAAAAGGTACTTCTGTATCGTATATTGATAAAAATAAATAACTCTTGTAAAAAAATTTTTTCTTCAAAAAACAATATTACCGACTAAAAATATTTTCATAATCATTATAAATTATTATAACGTGTTTTGTAAATTAAATCAATAAAAAAATAAAAACAATTTAATAATTTTTGTATTTTTCAATAGAGTATGAAATGAAATACATATGAAATAGCATAAGAAAAAATGAATGTATGAGGCGTGGCCAAAAAATACGGCGAATAATATTAAAACAAACAATGAAATAAGTTAATGACAAATTTCACTTAACTTCACTTCTCCTTCAAAGTACCCTCCTTGGCTGGCGATGCGCTTATCCCAATGGTGTTTCATGATTGGAAGCATTTCTGGAAGGCTTCTTTCGGAAGGGCCTTCATCTATTCGGTCGTGGCCTTCTCAATGTCAGGAATGGTGCCGAAGAATTGTTAATTCTTAACCGTTTTTATTTTTGGGATGACGCAAGTTGAAAATTTTTAATTTTATTTTGCTTTAATCGATACAAACAGAGAATATGCTTGTAAAATTATAAAGCAAAATTTACCACCAAACTATCTAATTATTAGCAATCTAATTACCAACAAACTGTCTAAAGCACATTTCTCACAATACCAGGCGCTGCCAGTGTGAAGTAATTAATAGAGCTTCGCTTTTAAATGGATTCCATTAATATACTTTCAATTTCTGCCAGGTATATCGAAATGGAAAATGAAATATTACATTTTTAACCATCATGTACTCGCGCTCAACGCCATAACACATGTACTTGCGCACGTGCGTGTCTCAGACCATGATTCGATTACGTCTCTATTATTTTAATTATGTACTTTTTAAGCATTATTGGTATTTTAAGGGGTATAATTTAATAAAAAAACAGAAAAATTTTAGAACTTTAACTTTATTTGTCTAAAAGAGAACATTTTTTTTTGTATTCAAACAATTATAACAAAATTAAACTATTTCATGTGTTAATTATATAAAAAAACTCTTGAATCTAGTTATTGAGTGTATCAAAAATAATAAAATATTATAAAAATAAAAATAAATCATTATTAGGGTTGTTTGTGCAGCAATCAGAACATACCATAACTCCGAAATATTACCAGAAGACTCTTATACGTATATCAGCGACGCGCATCATACAACCAGATGGTTAGACCATTGTCTAGTGACAAAAAATTTATTTAAGCAGATATTAGAAATGAAAATGCACTACGACGTAGACTGGACAGATCATCGGCCTCTCGAGTTGATCCTATAGACGGATGGAATACCAACAACCGAAGTACTTACAAGCAAGAAAACTGACCGAGCAATATGGAAACCAAAAGGTGCATGCGATATCAAAAGGTATAACACTGCTTCACAAGCATTACTACAAATGATTCAAGAAGAGGCTATATGGAATGAGAGAAGCGACAACCCTGCAAGTGCGAATACATACGAATAGTAGACGCACTTCGAAATGCCGCGATCTCAACATTTGACAATCGTAAACATAGCTCGAAACGATATAAACAAATATGCGGATGGAATGATTTTGTTGCACAAAAATATGCGGAATCCAGATACGCGATGTTGATTTGGATCGAAGATGGCAGACCACTCGTAGGCCGCATCGCAGAGGAAGGAAAAGTAAAGCGTGCAGCGTTTAAACTGGCCCTGAAAAAATGTCAGAAGGAAACAGAGCAAATACAGATGGATACAATAGCTACGGACCTAGATAATCGTGACTTCAGACAGTTTTGGAATAAATCGAATAAAAATTGCAATATGCGGTGTAAAATTCCAAGTAACATAAATGGAGAAACGAATCCCAAAGCAATCGCAAAAATTTTTGCAGATCATTTTACCACCCTAACTCCGACCTCTCTGATCTCCTCGAGTGGACCGCCAATTAATCGAACAACAATTGAAGGTAATGGACTTTCAATTACTGTGAACATGGTCAATACCGCCCTGAGACATATGAAAGCTGGTTAATCGGCAGGCCACGACGGACCAAGCACTGAACACGTCAAACACGCGGGAGGACCAATCTTACAGCTCCTGGCGAGGTTGTTTACTGACATTATAAAGAATAGGCAATTACCGAGTAATATGACGAGGACCATAATTACACCCATTCTTAAATCCAAATTATCGGACTCAACCTCCCACGAGAGCTACAGACCAATCTCGATTGCCACAACCATCGCGAGATTATTCGAACGCGTGCTGCTAGATCAGGTCGAATCCAGCATGGAAACTAACGACAACCAGATGGGTTTCAAAAAACAGACCTCAACCGACGCTGCAATATTTACTGTAAAACGGACACTGGACTACTACAGAAACAAAAAGACTACTTCATACGCATGTTTCCTAGACTTGCGCATGGCTTTCGACAGAGTTTCTCACCCTTTACTTTGGGCAAAACTCAGGGAAAGAGGCATACCATCGGAGGTAATACGTATCCTCGACTCGTGGCACAGACAACAGGAAAACCAAGTAAGGTGGAGAGACAGTCTTTCTGAACCTGTCCACATGACGAGCGGCGTCAGACAGGGAGGGTGCATGTCCCCAATACTGTTCAACCTTTATATGGACGAACTTACTCAAAGGCTAAACAACGCGGGGGTAGGCTGTCACATCGGAGGACAGTGTCTAAACAACATCAGTTATGCTGACGATATGGTACTGATGACACCATCTATAAGAGTACTACGCGTTCTTCTAAAGGTCTGTGAAGTGTTTGCTGAAGAAGCAAACATGCTCTATAACCCTAATAAAACAGCACTGTTGGTTATAAAGTATGGTCAGGGCCCAACAAGTATTCCTCCAGTTACCCTGAACGGTGTGGTCCTGAAGGTGACCGAAAGAACAAAATACCTAGGACACAAAATTACCAATAATCTAATGGACGACGACGATATTGACAGGCAAAGACGAGCTCTCAGTGTGAAAGCGAATATGCTGTGTAGAAGGTTTCGTCTTTGTAGCACCGCTGTAAAAAGAACGCTCTTCCTTGCCTTCTGTGCAACGTTATATACATGGTAACTCTGGACAAATTATAAAAAGAGCAGCATAGAAAGACTTCGCATACAATATAACAACGCCTTCCGTATGATGTTTGGCCTTCCCAGATATTGCAGCGCTTCCGGTATGTTCACTGAGGGGCGTGTTCCCAACTTTGCAGCCCTCATAAGATCCAGGGTGGCAGGGATGAAGGAAAGGATATACAGCTCCGGAAATATCCTTATCCTGGAAGCCAGCCTTACTCCAGCATCCAGCATCGATGCTGGGGAAAGATACTGGCCCCGCATAATTGACTATAACGATATTTTACGATACATTTCTTTTAATACTTTTAATACTCATAATACTTCTCCTGTATTTTATATGATTTTCTTATTTCTCTTTTGTTTTATATAATATTTTTAATGTGTGTACCTACTTTTATATGGAATGAATGCGATTGCACGAACCTCCCCACATTCTGGAATAAAGTTATTTTTATATATATATATATATATATATTGTTCCAACTAGTCATTTTGTCTTTCCCGAAATTGTAGTTTGCAAAACCTCTTCAAATTCGTTTGACGAATCACTCTCTAGCTCAGCGTCGGTATTTTCCTATTGTACATCTAAAGAAGTGGCGTGCAGTGGGTATAAACTTAGGTTATGCTGTGACCGACTATATACCTATATTTTTTCTCGACTTGACTATATCTGTGGAACAAATTGGTTGGCGAAATAAATGAAGAATGGACATGAAGTTAAGCGCAGAAAAGTCGGAAATAAAACTTCTTGCCGTAGAACGAATTACGGCTAGAATTTTAAATCGAAAAAAAACAGATACGTCACGTTAAATGAAAACGTCAGAAAAAAACTTCTAGCCGTAGGACGAATTACGGCTAGAATTTTGAATCAACTTTTTCTTAAGATAAGGATTTTTTAATTAATATTTGTTTCTTAGAATCTTTACTAATGCACAGATTTTTTGCTTGTATGCGCTGCACGCCACTGAACTAAAGTGTTCTTCGCCTCACTATCACTCTTATCATCGTACTTTGAAACGGAATCTGTCCGAATTCTAGCAGCTCCCTTATTCTTTCTCCCTCCATTGTGGTGATAAAAATGGCTAAGAACAGAGAAAACGGTTCTCAATTCTTCTTAAAATTAGGAAATCCGCCCTGAAAGAGCGATTTGTAAATGTTCTCAATTAATGTAATACAATAAACTCAACAAACATTATAAACTATCAAAATAAATTAATAAATTTAACTTGTCTAGGGCCTAAAAAATTCCAATCACCATATAGGCTAAGGCCGGAAATTTTCTGAATTTTTTGTGATTTTTCTTTTTACGAAAAAACCATGAAAACATGCGTATATTAAAAAAACACACATTCATACAATTTTATCGTACGTGTCGAAATGCAATGATTTTGTTATCATTTAAGTAAAAAAAAAAATCTTTTTTTGAATTTCGGTAATGTTACCAGCGCAACATTTTCTGAAAAATAATAATTATTTTTTATTTGTTTATTAGAGACAACAATACTATTAATAATAATAATCTTCTTCTGTGTGGTATATTTTGTTGCACGGCACGGCACACGACGGGACATCGCACTCATAACACATAAATATGATACACTTTCACACACACACTTATTTCAAATAAACGCAACAAAATTGCGTGTATTTTTGTTAATAAATCACTATTAGTATTCAATTGAATCATAAACCAATAAAAACTGACAAATATCGCAAAACATATCGTATATATTTGTATATACGTGTACAAATAAATCGAAAATCGAAAAAAATAAATCGTATTTCCCGCGCACATTGCGCGTGACCTTGACGATGGAATATTTGAATTTCGATTGCACAACACGCGATCGGGGCGCCATCTATAACAATTCTATACGATTTTGACGGCAGAAAAACTTCTGTTTTGATTGTTGATTTAAAATATAATCCGTGATGTTTTTGAGTTGAAAATGGAACGACAGGTCACAACAGGATTTCTCTATTGGGAAAAAATTACGTTTTTCAAATTCGATACGCGGCCGTCGATAAATAATTTATTTTGTCGCATATATGCGACGCGGCCCCTGGGGACAGTCGCACTCCGTCGCATATATGCGACGCGGCCCCAGGCTCATTAAATGAGTACTGTTCTAAAATGAAAAAAATGTTATTAACCTGAAATAGTAACTCCTATACTCGCGTCGGTCTCACGGCCCGATAACAGTAAAAAGCCACACTTCCATCCGGCACAAATGCGCGCGCCGCACTAAACAATGGATAACAACGAATTTAGAAGCTAGTAAAAACCGCAAAGTCCCAGTGATGTTAATTTTTGAGAAAACAACAAATAATTGATTTGTCGGTCTGAGAGACCAATGCGCGAGAATTTGAAGGTTTAAAGACCTACCTATCATTAATTAATATAACAAATCGTCTATGCCCCGCTCGTGTCAATGGTCGGCGTCGGTTACTATTTGACAGTCGCCATTCGCCAGCCGCGTGTCTCGCTATCTGGAAGGTTGGACCATGAACCGCGCTGACCAAGATGCTCCTGCCGTCAAGCTGGAGCCAGGGTGGCTGAACTGGATAATACCAACAGCATTTTTGGGATTTTTTTTTTTTTTTGTAACACGTAAAGTCGAGTGTTCCGATTTCAAAAATGATATATATATGCGGCGCAAAAGTTTATTTAAAAAGTTATCACAGTTCAAAGTTTCATAACAGTTAAAATTTTCGTTCACACAAATCGTTACAAATCTGACAGTTGCATGTTTTGTAACACGTAAAATCGAGTGTTCTGATTCCAAAAATGATATTTATATGCGGCGTAAAAGATTATTAAAAAATTATCACAGTTAAAACTTTCATAATTTCGTTCACACACATCGTTACAAATTCGACAGTTGCATGTTTTTTCTATGACATGAATGACGCCTTGCCGTAGACAGCAGATAAATATTGATTGAATTGTTTGACTTTATCTATGGATTCACCTTGTGTGGTGAAGTAAGTACTAAAAGGCAAGAAAACATTATGCTGCATTACACATACGGTTTTAATTGAACAAGTAATTATATTAAACAAGTTTTTCACGAAATATTCAATAAATACTTTATTCAGTCAACTACAGAATAAGTCATAAGTACCATCTCCCCGGGAATTTGGCTCGTTACATGTTTATAAAAAGGTGTAAAGAGTTGTACGTGGATCGAGCCGATGAATTCCTACGATTAGCCGCCAAATTGTATAACCCCCTTTTTTAGGTTAGGTTTGGTTAGGTTAGGTTAGGTTAGGTTAGGTTAGGTTAGGTTAGGTTTGGTTAGGTTAGGTTAGGTTAGGTTAGGTTAGGTTAGGTTAGGTTAGGTTAGGTTAGGTTAGGTTAGGTTAGGTTAGGTTAGGTTAGGTTAGGTTAGGTTAGGTTAGGTTAGGTTAGGTTAGGTTAGGTTAGGTTAGGTTAGGTTAGGTTAGGTTAGGTTAGGTTAGGTTAGGTTAGGTTAGGTTAGGTTAGGTTAGGTTAGGTTAGGTTAGGTTAGGTTAGGTTAGGTTAGGTTTGGTTAGGTTTGGTTAGGTTAGGTTAGGTTAGGTTAGGTTAGGTTAGGTTAGGTTAGGTTAGGTTACGTTAGGTTAGGTTAGGTTAGGTTAGGTTAGGTTAGGTTAGGTTAGGTTAGGTTAGGTTAGGTTAGGTTAGGTTAGGTTAGGTTAGGTTAGGTTAGGTTAGGTTAGGTTAGGTTAGGTTAGGTTAGGTTAGGTTAGGTTAGGTTAGGTTAGGTTAGGTTAGGTTAGGTTAGGTTTGTTTAGGTTAGGTTAGGTTAGGTTAGGTTAGGTTAGGTTAGGTTAGGTTAGGTTAGGTTAGGTTAGGTTAGGTTAGGTTAGGTTAGGTTAGGTTTGGTTTAATTTTATCACATATTTCTTTTTAGGTTAGCTTCAATATTTCAAATGAGGAGCAATGATTGATTTACAAATCATTGTCAATTAATAAAAGAATACAAATGGTTTATTTACTATCAATTATCGATATGTTCTATTTAATTTTATTCTGTAGTTGACTGCATAAAGTATTTATTA
>JADDOH010008118.1:0-69966 GCA_016648135.1 Agrypnia vestita
CAACAGACGGCTACCAAATTAGAGGAGCTTCAATTGAATGTCTAAGACATCCACCGTACTCTCCGGACCTTGCCCCAACAGATTACCATTTTTTTCGAAATTTGGATAACTTCTTGCAAAGGAAAAAATTCAACTCCGATGGGGCAGTCCAAACCGCCTTCAAAGATTTTATTGATTCCCGTCCGAATGGTTTTTTTAGTAAAGGGATCGATGAACTACCTATGAGATGGCAAAAGTGCATAGATAGCAATGGTACATACTTTGATTAAATAAATATATTATAATAAAAAAAAATCGGCTTTATGTTCCTCCCATACTAAACGCCAATTTCATATGTAAGGACCTAATATTAAGATATGTCGATTGGGCGGTCCGAAGTATGCAAGAAGAATGCTCAAGAAATCAGGAGATGAATGTAAGTAAATTAAAAGAGATGATGTTATAGACAGACTACATACAATATAGATACATAATAAAGGCTTTGAATAAGAAGTCTACTAGTTTGTGTATTTGAAGGGCATGTTTACTTCGAAAAAATTGAGTGAAAGTGGTTTAATAATAGAATGAAACTAAGTAAGGATTTTCATTCATACAGTACAAGTGGTGGCAATATAACCCTACAGAAGAAAAACAAAAATATTTCACAAATTTGTGGAATGTACAGAGGACTTAAAAATTTTCACAAAATTGTATAATTTTAAATATTTGTCCAAAACTTATGTAGGTATATTATTCTGATTCACAAATTCTAATTTTAGTTCATTCAATATTTTTGTTATTTTTCTTCAATTAGTGAATTTTAATGTAAAAGGCATTGTTTTTTTGTACTGTTTGTAGTTTATTTAGCATTCCTTCGTTGCTTATAAATATTTTAATACGCTGGAAAAATAAATATCAAAGTGCCGGAGATTCGCAGTTTAAGTGATAGGATTCACCTGACGATGAAATGTTATATCTGTATTTTATTAATATTTAATTAAACTCAAGTAGAGAAAACTTAGATATACTCCATCCATTTTAATGATCAACTAAAAAATCATTGGCATTAAATATAAACGACAGATTCAATTTAATTAAATTTATTCAAGAAGTAATACATACCTATATACCTACATACATTACAAACTTAAATTTAATGAAAATATTTCTCCTCCAACCTTCTTATTATGTTCCTACTTTTATTTAATACGTAATATATAGAGAGAACTCTTGTCAGAATTATAGGAGAATCCTGCTTCGGAAAACCCCTTCGCGGACATGGAACATAACAATAACCAGAGAGATACATATTGTTCAGCATAGTGTAGATCTTTCATGTTGGTGCCATATATTGGAATGTGATACAATCTATGTCTATGCTATCAGGAAAACATAACCAATGCGCTTCACAACTTCAGGATTGTTGATTAGTGAAGAGGAACTCACCACTTACCCAGGGCCGTTTTATAAGCAACAACTCTCATATCGACCTTACACTTTTGCCACCCAATTTGACATTTTTTACGCTAAAGTGGTTATTCACGCCACATAAATTTTGTGTTATTGATCAAAAAATTGTCGATCATATACAAATTCATCCTAGTCTCTGAACTATTGTAGCCAAGCAGAGAAATTCGGTTGGGTAGAGCCAAGGATAATGCCCGTCATGTAGAGATATCTCCCCCACATGGCCCCCAAGTCATAGAGCCTCTTTCGAGTCTACTTCGCACCAAAGGGTTGCGACTCTTCACTCCTTCACAGTTTCGAAAACCCTGGCAGTACGCCAGGATCCTCAAATCGCACTGAAGTTTTAATATCCCGATCGCGTGATAAACAACGAAACTTACAAACATTACCCCACACGTTGTATTACCTGACATAGAAGGAGTAAGGAATTTTAATAGTCAAGTATTGGGACAAGGGATTATGGGGATGATAGGTTTGACAAAGGGTAGGTTTAGTTGCGAAGTAAAGTGAGGCGCGCGTGCGAGGATGTGCATATTGATTCCGCGGCGGAAGTTCCTGATTGAAATTGAGCGCCACAAAAATAACAACACTTTTAGTGAGGACACCGTCCCGGGCCAGAGCGAGAGGGCCGCGCGTATCCCTGACCTCTTCCTTCGTCCCTCTCCATTCATGGCCCGGGGAGGGGGCTGCCCAGGACCTACCGCCAGGGCCGGGCCGGACCGTGGTTGGAAGCTTTTCGCCCTCTCAATTGTCAGATTGAGTATCCGACGTTTTTTAAAAAATTCATTGTAACATAACAAAAAACGAAAATAAATATTTTGAATATAATTAAACTAATTAATTTTGTTAATCACCACTAAAATTTGTTTCGTAAAACCAACCGGTTTCGGAAACGACGTTCCTTCGTCAGGGTATACTTAATACTAATTGAACTTTACAAAATTATAAGCAATTCTTAAGAAGCCCTAGAGATTAAGAAAGCTATAAATAATAATGAATCTATTATAAACAACCAAAAAAATTTAACTTACAGTCTTATCTTGAATATGTTCCTTTTCACCCTACCACCTGTTTCTTTCGCACCCCTCACTATTTACCCCCATTTGGATACTTAACACTGAAGTATGATTGTTTATAATTTTGTAAAGTTCAATTAGTATTAAGTATACCTTTAAAATAAATAAATACCGTAAATAAATTTCAGTGGTGATGAACAAAATTAATTAGTTTAATTATGTTCATAATGAATAACCACAAATTATTTTACAACAGTATAAATATTTTGAGTTTGTCCGAATTTTTCAGAACACAGTACTGGATTTTTGTCAGAGGAACGATAATCAAAATATTCTTAATAAAAATACAAGTCAAAAAGGAGTTTAAAAAATTGAAATAATATTTCTGGCGTATTCTAGTGTAATTCTAATAATTCGGAATAATCTCATTACACATATAAACGATATTGCTAAAAAAATCCAAAATCATAAAAATAGATATCCTATTAGTGACATCTGTGGTCATGTAAGGGAAATGAAAAAGCTTTGGATGCCGGTCGCGCTAAGGATTATTGCAACACATATACGGACATGGCGTAAAAATCGTAAATATTAAATATATTCAACTTCCAAAAATTTTATAGACGTGGTGTTCTATCGTGGTTGGAAATGGTGAACGTTACATTGTGTTAAAAGTGATCACATAAACCAGCCGTACGATAGGTCGTAAGCCGTATGAACCTCCATAAAGACTTCCAATCCTACTTTGCCATATGAAAAATAGCTTTGTCTCTATAAGACATATATAATATGTATCTTATTATTATTTTTTTATTTAAGTACTGTACGTCATATTTTGCTAGGTATTGAGAGGCATAATGTAAAGTAAGTGTGTACATTTGACTTTTCTTGCTGACGTTTCGGATACCAATGCAGGGTCCATCAACACGCCCAAGGTTAAAACCCTTTCGTCCGAAACGATTTTAAGCTTGCGCGCGCAGACAATACGCGTACCAACTGCATATATTTACTAAAAATAATTGTTGTAATAACAATTTTCAAGTATCCAACTACTGACTCGCTTCTTTTTGAGTGCCAGCCTTCAAGGTCTCTGTATGAAGTGTTTGCGTCTGTACCCATATATTGCACTACTAAAACCTACATTTTATTTGCTTTCTGGATATTTATTTTGTACTGTGGTGGATTCCATCACACGGGCGGCATCTGGCGTCCGCGACGAGGACCAACTTCGGGCGGCGAACAGGGAGCGCGGTGACCACATTAGGGAGGGGTAAATGAAAAAAAATATCGATATATATCGAATCGATATTTTGCAATGTGTATCGAAAATAATCGATATACATTGTGAAAAATATATCGATATATCGATATTTATCGATATTATTTTTTCAAAAATGTAAGGGAAATAAGCTTTTGGCGACCAAAATAAAAATCGATGACCAAAAAAAGGTCTCCAGAAAAAAAGTGAAAAAAGATACCCAAAAAAGGTCGCCAGAAAAAATTAAAAAAATATACCCAAAAAAGTCGCCCAAGAAAAAAATATCGATATATCAAAAAAAAAATATAGATATTCGATATATCGCGGAAAAATATATCGACGATAAATATCGATATTTTTTACCCATCCCTAATATCCGGCCCGCTCGCCCGACTCGCCCGACACGCGGAACACGCGTAACGCGCCGCGATAATACGAATTGTTACACTTAAACTCGCGCGTACAAATATGCACTAACCAAACCGATCCGCGATCCCGTAATCTCTCCAACTAACATATTTAGTGTTAACGCCCTTCAACTTACATTGTGATTTTATTGAATAAACCCCTTGTAAATTGTACACGCTACATTCAGTGCATCGTAGCAGATAGATACCCTGCCATCCGGACCAAGCTGGGCTGTCAAAACGTGAGTACCATCTGTTAGTTACGCTAGAAACACTGGTTACAGCTTCAAAGTGCAAACGATATTGGGAGCCTTGGAGTCTAGATGCGGTACCGAAGTAATCCCCCGGTCCAGGCCACAGTGACACAACTAAATTCCCATGATACCTACTTGCTATATATTAGGTCCTTACATATGAAATTCACGTTTTGCCGTACTGGCAAATTTGATCTCAAATATCTTCTCTTTGGTTAGGAATTCCAAATCCAAATTTATACAGCTATTTACTCATGTATTTGTGTTTTGAAAATTATAATTCATTTGTTTTTTCCTCAATTGTTTTTTTCTTTGCGTCACTCAGTTTACAAAATGAAAAACTTGAAATATCGCGTTATTTACGAGTACGAGTTCCACCGTAGCACCAGGCTGCAGAAACGGCTCGAAGGATTAATGATGTGTATGGCGACGGTGCCGCAAAAGAAAACACAGTGCGTTTTTGGTTCCAACGTTTTCGTTCTGGAAATTTCGAACTGCAGAACAAGCCCCGTGGACGGCCGGAGACCAAAGTTGATAATGAAGAATTGAAGGCTATTGTGGAAGCGGATCCATCGCAAACCACATCCGAGTTAGCTGCAGGCTGTGGTGTTAGTGATAAAACTGTTTTAATCCACTTGAAGCAAATTGGTAAGGTGAAAAAGCTTGAAAGGTGGGTACCTCATGAATTGAGTGAAGCAAATCAATAAACGCGCGTTGACTGCTGCATCGCATTACTCAACCGGCACAATAATGAAGGGATTTCAAATCGAATCATTACCTGTGATGAAAAGTGGATCCTGTACGATAATCGGAAGTGCTCATCGCAATGGCTGGACCCTGCCGAACCAGCCAAACCATGCCCCAAGCGAAAATTGACTCCAAAAAAGTTACTTGTGAGCGTTTGGTGGACTAGTGCTGGTGTCGTTCACTACAGCTTTCTTAAATCTGGCCAGACGATTACGGCAGATGTCTATTGTCAGCAACTGCAAACCATGATGGAAAAGCTAGCTGCTAAACAACCGAGGCTGGTTAATCGCTCTAGGCCACTGCTGCTTCATGATAACGCTAGACCACACACTGCACAACAGACGGCTACCAAATTAGAGGAGCTTTAATTGGAATGTCTAAGACATCCACCGTACTCTCCGGATCTTGCCCCAATAGATTACAATTTTTTTCGAAATTTGGATAACTTCTTGCAAAGGAAAAAATTCAACTCCGATGGGGCAGTCCAAACCGCCTTCAAAGATTTTATCGATTCCCGTCCGAATGATTTTTTAAGTAAAGGGATCGATGAACTACCTATGAGATGGCAAAAGTGCATAGATAGTAATGGTACATACTTTGATTAAATAAATATATTATAATAAAAAAAATCGGCTTTATGTTCCTCCCATACTAAACGTCAATTTCATATGTAAGGACCTAATATTAGCTAGTTCTTGCTATATATTAGCGATGGTGGCTACGTCGTTTAGTCGCCGCGCTGCGGTCAGCGCGTTTGAGGTTCAGCCGTGTAATTTCGTTTTTAAGCCGTGAATTCCGAGAAGTTATTATATTTATATTAGATATCCTGTGATTGAATATAAATATTTCACGACAAAAATTATTATTACGTACAAAATTGTCAGGCACATTCATGTCTGTAATTGTGCGCCGTTCTCCTTCGGCCTTCTTGCTATATATTAGCGATGGTGGCTACGTCGTTTAGTCGCCGCGCTGCGGTCAGCGCGTTTGAGGTTCAGCCGTGTAATTTCGTTTTTAAGCCGTGAATTCCGAGAAGTTATTATATTTATATTAGATATCCTGTGATTGAATATAAATATTTCACGACAAAAATTATTATTACGTACAAAATTGTCAGGCACATTCATGTCTGTAATTGTGCGCCGTTCTCCTTCGGCCGGCCCTGTCCCGCGCACGCGCGCCGTGGCCCGCGCCGCTGGGCCCGCCACCCGCCAGTAGTTTCCTGGGCGTCGGAAAACTCGAGCGTCGCGGCGTCTCTCCGCCCGTCAACATCCCACTTTACACAAACGCTGAGCCGCCGCTCCTCGCAGGCCTCTAGTTCCATCAGCCCGCGTTGTGCCAGGACTGGAGTGTCCCCGGGCGTCTCGGCGCCAGTGAAGTGACGTCGGAGGACATGCCGGACAAAAGGACGCTGAGAGGCTGCGTTTCGTCGCTCCTGCAGTGAGCCCTTGTTAATGGAAAACCTCCTAATCGCGGTGAGTTTCCGTGGAATTCCACTTATTTTATTATCGCGAAGCTCTCACGTTTTTTACGTCAATCGTTGTCGTTGAAATCTTGCAATCATTCAACTCTCCCGCATACTTCAAGTACGCGAGGATGATCATTTTTTGTATTTTTGTTATTATTTAACTAAAAATGTCTTAAATATTCAATTTATGAATTAAATGTACATAATGATTCGTGTATTATGGAATACGCCAGGAAAATACATTCTGCAGCATGTTTTTTAATGAAAATACATTAACGATACCTGCCTATATAAATTATGTGTAGAGTTGATTTATGGTAGAGACGATTATTCAAGTAGACAATAATAGAGTAAGAATCAGTATTTGTGACGTAGAAAGAATTTATTAAAGAAAATTTATTACTATCAATAACTACTCCACGTTGCCACAAATATGTTTCTTATTCTAAAAAAAATAATCACAAGAAGACGTTTAACGTGTCATCTATTCATAATCACTAATTTCGTATAATGTTACTAGAAAATAAATTTGTGAATAATATAATTAACCTAATATTTTTATCTCAAATTAATAAGTGCTAGCAGAAACAAGTTAGTGCTTGATGATACATATTGTGAGCAGAAGTTATTGTTCGGTAGGTATCAAAAGCAATTGCGGTCATCTTGAAGCTTTATTTATTTGTTTATTTATTTTCTTATTCTGCTATTATTTTCTTATTTATTATTCTGCAATAAAGATATATATATTTATTTATTTATTTATTCGGAGCGTTCTTCAATGAAGGTTCTTTTGAGTGCTTTGTAGCCCTATCGATGCAGGTTTTCCGACTAAAATAGATAATTTGTATTATTAACATATTTCAATTTATGTTGTTTCTTCGGAATATGGTAAATTGATCTTTTCCTAGACTTCTGGTACGAGAAATAAATTTCCGATATTTCTGTCATTTCGATTTATTACTTGACCAATTGAGTATGTTAATGTCACATACCAGATTATAAATTAAAAACTTAATTTTTCTGTTAAAGGTTTGTACAGTAATTTTATTAAATTAATTCATAAGCATGTCATTTGGATTGCAAAAGAATAAAGATGAAAAATCATGCTTAGGACGTTTGTTTGGGATCTCTATGTATCATGAGTTTCGTATCAGTGTGAAGATAAGATAAATAATTAATTCTTTAAATTAAAATTTAATAATTGGTAAGTTGTTCAAAATTAGGATATTAGGAAAATGGTTGTCTACGTCTTATTTATTCTTTAAAGAGTTTGAAAACAATTTGAGATATCGCTCATTCAAAAATTCGACATATTGGCCGAGATACGGCAATTTGAAGCTAGTATTGGTAGGTGAATTATTAAACAAAGAACAATATTTTTTAGCGTTTTCCTCGAAACTCGGTTTTTGGAGAAAAAATCTAAAAACCATTTAGCCGATTTTGTTCGAATTTTGAACTTATTTACTAATAACATTTTCCTCGATGTAGCGTATGATTTTTCAATAAAGTGCGATGTCTGCTAATTTTGAATTTTTAACTTGAAAAAAAATTCTAATTATTTTCAAACTGCAAGAATTTTTTTTTCATACATTACATTATAGACATTACATTATTTTAAGAAAATCGCTTTATTCGCTTAAAATTCAAACTGAATATAATAAAATAAATATGTCAAGGCCGAGCAATTTGGTGAGGCGACCATTGCGTGTTGCCTAAGCCGCTCGCTGATTGCGTGTCACACTGTGGCGCCCGCGTTGTTGTTGTTGTAATTCACATATATATTTGGGTACAATAGTTACGTAACAAAATGTATTTGGATATACTTTTAATGCCTCAAGATGGCGGAGCCCCTGAACTTCCTATTTTAATAATAATCACAACTTATTATAATACTTTATCTTTGCGGTTTTGGTCAACTCCGGAAAAGCTATTTGTCTACGAGATAACCACAGTTTATTTTTCTAACTACAAATAATTTTATTAATGAAGGCAGTTTTTCACATTTGGCAGAGATAGTCGGGAAAAATAGCCGCACCTTGTTAAAGATTTACAAAAAAAAACGCTAAACTTTGAAACAACTGAAAAAGCAGTAAAAGTTTTCAATCAACGATACGTCTCTATTGATTAATACAAGCTGGTATCCAAAATATTGAAATAATGTGTTATATGAAATGTATTTTATTATTTTTTATTTTTTTTTATTTATACAGTTATTAGTTACAATAAATTAGTTACAATAAATACAATCAGTTACACAAGTTATCAGTTACAATAAATCAATAAAACAACGTAATCTTGAAATATTCAACTGGAACTCAATTAAGAACGACTCATATACCAATACGATTTCAATTCTTAAACGATAATCCAACCAACAGTATGAGAGAAAAAGGAGATTAAACCAAAAAAGTGAGACAAAAAGTATGAAAAGAAATAACTACATAATAATCAATATCAACAATATTAAGTAATAAAACAAAAAAAGTACGAAAGGCAGCTTTTAATTAATGTATATTATAGATATCTCACAGAGACGAAACTGTATTTATTATGGGAAAGTAGGTATAGAAGTCATTTGGGTCTACATAGGACTTATGACCTATCTTTATGGTTGGCTTAAGTGATCACTTTACACAATTGTAACATTCGCCATTTCCACCCATGATAGAATATACCATGCTTATTCATTTTTTTGGAAGTTGTATATATATGTTCAAATTGCGTGGAAAGCTTTCACATATGAGTTGTAAGCGCCTTTCCATGCGGCCTGTACAAAGCCATTTTCATTCCCCTAAATCCCCACAAATGTCGCTAATGAGAAAATCTACATTGATTTTTTTACGGAATTTTGAGAGCAATATACTTTATTGTGTAATGAAATGGCAGCTTTTAAATCAATGTAATGTAATCGAGATTTGTCATATTTTGTGTGTGAAATTATCCACAAACGCCAAATTGTCATTTCGACATATCCATGAAGCCACGACATTTAACACGAGTAAACATGTTTTTAGGTTTTCATAGCCATTCAGCATCTTCTGTTTTGAGTTTTCTGGTATATTCTGCTGTGTTGCTACGACCTTTCTGGCCGATTTTTCTCTCACGTTTCACCCGCAACACATCAGTCATATGCAAAGGACTACGCAACTGATTTCTAACAAATAACATTTTAGAATAGAATAGAATAGAAAAATAATTTAGTTCGCGTTTTCCTTCCCAGTAAAAGTAACACAACACATGCGTGATTTTTATTGTAGGTACATGAGAGTACCTACTGATTGTACTTTACACGATTTATTTATTTCTTTTTCTTAACATTTTAGAAGAGGAACGAAAGTAGATTGAATGCAGTGGAGATGAGATCCCTCAGACGAAGGCGCGTGCAGTGGGAACATTGAAGCATGACTTTTGGAAAAAAAAATAGAAAAAAAATATTTATTCTACATGCTTATTTTTATGATATTGTTACGTGGCGTGGCTCGCTCGAAAAAATGAAATGGCACAACTCGTAAAATAAATTTTTTATTATCGCTTGTACATTATCTCTGACAATTTACAATCGCTCGCAACGCAATACTGCTCTATTTTTTTATTCAAACACAAAAGAACTGCTCTCTTTTGTTTTTCTACTCGGGTAAGAACCCTTCCATTTCTTCGCTATTTATTTAATCATGTTAGTTCTTATTTCAACCACTGGGCATACCGGCCCGCCGTTCTGCGCATGTGACACTTTTCTATGGAAGTGTCAAATGTCAACGAACAGCTCGTCACAATATATAAAAATATGAATGCTATGATAACAATAGTGGTAAAAATATTACGAAATATATGTTGTACTCCGATTATTTTTCCAAATCATTGGTCACGTTAAAGTCATGCTGCGATGTTCCCACTGCATGCCCCTGCTCGGACGTGTGTGTGTGGCAAATCCATTTACGATAGAGTAAAGAATGAAGATATTAGGAATGAATGAAAAGCTGATCTAAGCATAATTCATAGAATTAAAACAGGGTCTCTCAGACGGATTTAGCATATAGAGCGAATGAATTAGGAAAGAATGATAAAAAATATATAAAATGCATTGTTGATTGCGCCAGAAAGAAAAGGCGACCGTGGAAGATGTGGCTCGACCAGATTAACCAGATAGAAGATGTTCCCGTTAGAAGCCTCAAATACCGGCGAACTTGTATGAATGTGGATGAGACGAGAGTTGTATGTCAGGACAGAAGAGTGTGGCGCTCTATCCTCTCTGCCTACCCCCACGGGGAAACGGCGTGATGGTAGTAAGTAAATATTTTAGTTCTTGAGGTAACGACTATGTCGGAAAGTTCCGACATGTTCTCATCTGTTTATGATTAGCGGTATTTGCATCAATATACCACTTAGAATAATAGCACGCGTAGCAACGGAAAATTCCTGAGTGAAGTCTTTCAATTATACGACGTTTTCTTTTAAGATTCTTGTACATTGATATCTCGACATATTTGAAATTTATAAATGTGGAATCTACCGTGGGCAGTACTTAAAATTTGCATTTTCTATGAAGTGAAACATATACCTATACATGCAGATGTAATATTTGAAGTCAGCATTGAATGTTTACATAATGAAAATGATATTAATTTTAAAATAAATAATCTGGGTACCGTTATTTAAAGCATTATTTTATTTAATATTAGTTATTAATTATTAATTACCAATTTTAATAAAAAGAAAACCATTTATTTTAAGCAAATATGTTTTGAATTATCAGCATTTAACATGTTTAAATATCAATAGCTATTTTGGATTATCTAATAATATTTGGAAACAAACCATTCTTTTAATATTAACAAGCGTCTTGAAATTTATATACCAATAATAAAGATAAATTAGACATTTTAGAATTTAGGAAAAGTGTTAATACCAAATTAAATATTACAAATAACCAAGTCCTTTTAGCAAATACTTACTTTTTACTCCCTTTCTTTTAACTCATAGCGTCTGCGGTTTATTGTTTGCCGGAAAAACTTTGGATCGATTTTTAACCCTTCCCGTGATCCAATCGAGCTGAAACTTTGCTGGCGGACTCGTGGCGGCGATGAAAATGATCAAACAAATTTTCGTTACTAAATTTAATAATTATAGTATAATTTAAGAGTTTTTTAAATTTTAATGGTTTTTTCAAATTGGAATCAATACAAATGAGTATGATTCAAACCTGATTCAATGAGAAAGGTAGTATAATAAAAACTTGTTTTTTATCGCTAACTTTTTTTAAAAATTTGTTTTCATTTTAGTTCTTAATTGTAATAGTTATTCATCTCCCATACATTTATTTTTTGAGATTGTTTATATCTTTACTTCGAATTTATTTTTTTAGTACACGTTGTATGCCGATGAAGGGACCATTGACTCCGAAAAATTCAATAAACAGTGATTTTATACAAAGTGCTTTCTTTACATTAATATAAATAATGATACCAGAAATTTATTTGGCTGTAACTGAAGAAACTAATTAGGTAGAAACCATAGTCGTTTAAAGATGAAGGATATTTCTGTTTGCTTGTTATTATGTTCTTACGCAATGATGGAATCATATTCGGAATATATAAGAATAACTTTATTCCCATTTGATGGCCCGCAGACACGCCTTGGTCGCGAAACTTGAAAGGGTATTTATTTTGGGTGCTATTAAATACGATTGAAAGTCATACATCAGAATACACCGTAACTATGTTGACTACACGAATATCCATATTCACGGTCAAGTGTTATTTTCTATCGCAAGATTAATGACTCCACGAGGCAAGGAATATTGTAAAGATACTTGGACGTAGTTAAGCGAAAAGGAGCCAATCCACACAGTCATTTAAAGATATTGACTTTTGAAGTTTATAAGATATTTCTTCATTAGTATTCGTTGTAAAATTGATTGATTGTATGTTCTTGTGTAGAATATGAATAATTTTTTAATGTTAATAGTATAGTTAGGCGCAGTTTTGAATATTCCATGGTTACCTATATGTAAATTTATATTGGAATATTAATTTGAATTAAACAAATTTGTATTAACCACATAACTAGTAACCTACGTCTACCGGTTTAGATACCACTGTATCTTCATCAGGACGGATTCAAACTAACTGTCCATTAGTTATTCTAGCGTGGATACAGTTATGGTGGGGGTAATTGAGAAGTGGACGCCGAAATGGGGAATATATAAATTAACGAACTATTCAAAAAAGTTATCATGTTATTAATATTATATTGGATTGTTGATAAATAAATAATAAATTAACCTAACTTACATAGGTTGATTCTACGGGTGATTAAAATTATAAACATTTTTTTTTGCCTTGATCTTTTTTACAGACCGATGGTATCAGTATTTAGCATCAGTTTGATGCAATTAAGTCATTTTTGACCAAGCTGTGGATTAGATCGTTTTCGCGTAACTACGTCCATTTATATTTTAATATATCACTGACTTCAGGCAATGTGAGGGAAATTCACAATTTTTTCTCATGAAGAAGAATTAGGTTTCATTTAGTTAGATCAAGTTATTAGATCCGTAATTCCATAACAAAACATTTATAATTTTACTAATAAATATGTTTCAAATGTATATTTCATATTGTCGCGGATTCGCCGCCATGGAGAACGCAACGAAACATTAATAAATAATTCTATACTTTTATTTAAATAGGCTGCGACAGCATTTCGCCTCTGGTAGACTTTATATCCGTTGCACTAGAATATTCCAATCTTCTGTGATACACTTCATTGGCGTCGTTTGTCTATCGCACAGTATGCTTGTCTATTCATTGTTTCTATGAATAATCGGAGTTATTATGCTTATTGAAGCACTGAACTTTCTCTGCGTCCGTGACGTAATTTCTAAAGAAATTTCTTTCTCGAATATTCTTTTATGTTCTACCGACTTCTAGACTATTCCAAAACGTCCATACTTTCCGGAAATCCTTAAATTATGAGCAGTTCCTCTCGATTTCAGAAACTCGTGACAATGTATTGATCTATCTCATCTATCCTACCTCTTGTAATACAGATAGATCGATCAATAGTGCTTATAGCTCTTAATTCATATTAATACAACACACGTTTTGTAAATAAATGGAGTAGGTACATTAATTAAATAACCACATATATATATTAAATGAAACTTAAAAACTGAATTAAATCAGAATAACCCTCGTGTGGGTTGGATCTTGTTTGCTGAATAGCAATGGATATTATGACTATTACTCAGACATAACTTTGAAAACTTCTCTCCTTCTCTTTGTCTACCTTTCTTCTATCATCAGTCATATTACTTCAGCATTGAGAATGCCAATCTTCTCGAGACATCTCGTTGATCAAAACTCCCAGGTTTTACGATCGTCTTCAGTGGACAAGGTGGACGGTTTTTATTGACCGGAGCTGCCCACCTTGACAGAGGTCAAGCTCCATGTAATTTTTTATTTATTTATTATATTTTTCTATTAATAATGATTAATTTTTAGTAATAATAAATTTACTTCCTTTCTTTTAACTCGTGGCGTCTGTTTGCTTGATGAAAAAACTTTGGATCGATTTTTAACCCTTTTCCCGTGATCCAATCAAGCTGAAACTTTGCAAGCAGACTCGTCGCGATAATAAAGAAGATCTGTCAAATTTTCGTTAAAAAATAATAATAATTATAGTATAATTTAGGATTTTTCAAAATTTTAATGGTTTTTTCATACAAGTTGTATGGAGATTCCGACGCATATGGTAGACAAGAAATCCGAAAATGAGAACGGGAGTATTGTAAAAACTTGTTTTTTTGGGTTCCTTTTATTTTGTTAATTATGTTTATTTTATTCTTTACAAATGACCTAAAAGGTACATTATTTTACAATTGCATCAACATAAAACGTATGCGACTATATTATATTAACAATAGTAATTTAATTGAGCAGCTTGTTGGTCTTGCGGTTAGGTCTCTCACCTCATTATCCAAAAGTAGCGGGTTCGAACCTCACTCCAGACCAGCAAGTTAGTCATATTTTCATAGTGCAATCGTTTAGCTTAGTTTGAAAATAGTAAGAATATTAATGTGACACGTATTCCGTGTTCGCATCTCATTGCATTTTACTTTCATTTTCTCCATTTTTTATGTCTTTGGCAGGTTGTGGAAGATTTTGAATCCGTTGAAACCACCATGTGATTTTTTTTATTTTTCTGGTACTTATATTAACTTTTCTTATATCTATTGTCAACACTAGTAGTTTATGAACGAAAATCCTTATTTAGTTTCAGAAAATTAAACTATTTGGTTAATAATTCGTGCATGATAAATAATATTTATATACCTACATACTGACTCGCATCACAACTATACAACCCGATCGTCATGTCGATCAATGAGAATACCAACCACAAACAACAAAAGAAGAAATTGACGTAGCACATGCATGTCCTGCATAAAAAATAAATATCGAATATTATTTGTATAAAATATATAAATGTACGTATACGAATAAAATTTTATATGTTTTTTTTTGTATTCTAATCAACATAATATATGCTTTTCTAATAAATATCTATCTATACCTATAAAACTCTATGTCTATCTTTAGAACCCGGCAGGTAACATAGGCAACATTTCCCCCTATTCTCTTACCCCTTCCCCTCTCCCTGACATATTTTCGATGCAAATCTGTACCGTTTGATCGATCGGACTCAAAATTTGGAAAATTATTCTTTACGACTCGGTGGGTAACATAGGCAACATTTTCCCCTTGTTCTCATACCTCTTCCCTTCCCCCTGACATATTTTCGATGCAAATCTGTACCATCGGACTCAAAATTTGGAAACTAATTTTTTAGGACTCGGCGGGTAACATATGCAACATTTTCCCCCTATTCTCATACCCCTTCCTCTCGTCCTGACATATTTTTGATGCAAATCTGTGCCGTTTGACCGATCGGACTCAAAATTTGAAAAATTATTCTTTAGGACTCGGCGGGTAAAATAGCAAACATTTACCGACATATTTTCGATGCAAATCTACACCGTTCGACTCTAACTTTTGTTTACCTTCACAAATTTATTTTAAACTTAATCCTTAACCCATGCAACGCCGGGTATGAATAGTAACTCATAAATCTAACATGGTGATAACATAGCCTCAAAGAGATATTTTTATTTTCAAAATTAAGATACTTAAACGTCAAATGATTTCTTGTTGTTCCCATGCGCCCAATGTAGGATGATATTTAATTAAATATAATTTATTAATAAATGTGCTATCCCGATACTTCTTCCAGCCGATTGGTCCACGGCTCCCGTTCCGCACATTTCCCCCGAAAACAAGCTTCTCCAGACTTTCTTCCCTGTTTTGCGCCGAGGCCAAAAAACTTTGAAGATAAGGGAGAAATTGATACGAAAAACTTTTGCAGAAACTTTAGAAGTGTATCAAAAGAATGTGTATTTCATAACATTAATTATGTTGATTATCAGCGTTGCTGGACGGGCACGTCAAAAAATACGATAAAAATAAAAAATAGCAAATTGAATTTATGGCGATAAATTAACAGCAAACCCGCAATTGACATTCCCGATATCAATTGCGAATATTAGTTGATTTGAGAAAAAATAATTAAAGATTGTAAAGATTACAAACATCGGTAAAAAGGTTATGAAAATACACCACACAAAATAGTTATATATCCCAAGGAGCTGGCAGAAGAGGGACGATAGTAGATTGAATGCAGTGGAGATGAGATCTCTCAGATGTATGTATGTGTGGCAAATCAATTTGCGATAGAGTAAACGATGTAGATATCAGGAATTAATGTAAAGCTGATCTTAGCATAATTAATAGAATTAAAAAAGGGTCGCTAAAATGGTTTGGGCATGTTGAGCGAATAAATGAGGAAAAAATGGTAAGAAAGATATATAATGCAAGTGTTGATGGTGTCAGAAAGAGAGGGCAACCGAAGAAGACGTGGTACGACCAGATTAACCAGATACTGGAAGATGGTCCCGTTAGAAGCCTCAACAACCGGCATGCAAAGATGTGTGAATGTGAATGAGGCGAGAGTTGTATGTCAGGACAGAAGAGTTTGGCGCTCTATCCTCTCTGCCTACCCCCACAGGGAAACGGCGTGATATTAAGTAAGTAAGTAAGTAAGTAAGCATCACCCCTGTACATTTATCTCCCACCTTACAAACGGGGATACTAACCATAATGCTGTAGAGAAATCAAAATGACGTAAAAATAGCAGTCTAATAATAATATCTAAAATATTAAGTCAGGAAAGTAAGAAAAATAAAATAAAAATCAATGGATTAATTTTTAACATGAACAATTAGAAATATATATACATACGAGTATTTTGAAATTAAGCAGTCATTTGAGAAAATAGTAAGTCGAAAGCATAATTGTAGAAAAACTAACCCATAAAAATCAAGTTTTTATTATACTCCCTTTCTCATTGAAACAGGTTTCGCGCCTAATCCACGCGTCGGGCTCGAAAATTAAACAATATATAAATCGTTAAAATTTCGAAAAATCAAAAATTATACTATAATTATTAAATTTTTCAAACGAAAGTTTGTTAGATCATTTTTATCGTCGCCACGAGCCTGCCTGCAAAGTTTCAGCTCCATTGGATCACGGGAAAGGTATTGAAAATCGATCTAAAGTTTTTTCGGCAGACAAGCAGATAAGCCGACAAGCAGACAGGCTGACGCTACGAGTTAAAAGAAAGGGAGTAAATAGGGAAGAACTACAGGGATCGATACTCGGTGCTTCCAATTTTTTTTTAGTTTCTAAAAGTTTTTGGAAGCTACTGGCATCAAAAGACAAAACAGTGAAGAGTAAGAGAATATAAAATTGTTACGAAATTTTTTGGCGCAGTAATGGACGCCCCAACGTATCCTAAGGCTAGTTGAGTGGCAACATCAAACATTAAAAAGAAAAAAGAAAGGAATTTATTAAAAGAAAATGAGCCTAATTTCATTGTAGTTAACTGTTTTTTAATGATTGATGGCAGTTAATTTGTGGTGCAACATGTTTTTTTAATTTTCACAAAAGTAAACTTTTAACTTCACACACCTTGAGTTATTTTGTCACTTGTATAGTTTTGAGGGGAGTGGTTCCTCTCATTATCAAGTAATAAATTTTATTGATGATAAGATGGACTTCTCTTGAATGTATAAAAGTTTCATAGTAATTCAGCGTGTTGCATGAAGTAAAGTGCATTTTTATTAGGTATTGTCACGTGTCGTGGCTGCGGGGGGAATTAGTGAAAACGCTGGAATTTAATTACGCATTTATTAATTACTGATTAATTAATTAAACAAACGTAGCAAGTTACTTAACACTACTTAACTAAACGAAATTATCTAAATTAAACTATTTCGTAAATTTATCATTCGTAAATAGACACTTTATAATCGCCTTAACACTTTATTCACTATTCACTAGAACAATCGATCCAATTTTAGCACGTATTACTATTCGCTCCTGTTTATTTCGCTACGCAACAACTTTTTCCAGAATATTCGCTCAAATATCGTACACAGGTAAATACATCACTTAATTATCTGTCGCTTAGTTCACACGCCTTCACTATTCACTAAAACATTCCAACAAATTTCCTTTGCAAAATAATTTAAGAACTGTATTTTTCAATTATATATCCGAGGGAATTTCGTAATATATTTAAGAGAGGCATTTAAAATTAACGATTGCCTAAATCTATTTATAAAATGGTACAGAAAAACCCTCGCCACCGAGTACACCACCCCACCAACCAACACAAGAATTGAAATAACAATTCCATCCCTAATTATTAATGGAATAATGAATTTCAAGAATATGAGTAATTACGTGACCCGCGAAGAACCCGGGCAATCAATTCTTTTAATAGTCAGTTTAGTTTATGATTCACAGTTACATACTATTAACACATTTAAAACACAAATTTATTCACATCTATTTTTCCGCTTGATAGATATCTCAATAATAAAAGTATGTAGATGAAATATCGCAATATTCTGTTTGGCCACTGTAGCTTAAGGCGTAGTACTTTTTATTTGATTTATTAATTTATTTTATTGATTTACTTGTACGAAAAGTAGCCATAATGGGGTACCTAAGGTTTCATGGCGCTATTTTGACAAAACATTCTTGCCTTTTTTGGCTTGAGTTGGTTGCCCAGTATGTTAAGCACCATTTGGAATAATGATAATCATTGCCCTATCTGCGTGGATAAATAAAATATTGATGATATACTTACAAAATTTGTCCACGTGTTAAGTGTTAAGCCCGACAGCCAACTGCCAGACAGCCGATTGACCGACAAGCCAATTGCCCGATAAACTGACTGCCCGACAAGCCAACTGCCCTATATGCCGACTGCCTGACATGCAGACAGCCCGACATCCGACTATCTGACAAGCAAACTGCCCTACAGCCAACTGCCCCATAAGCCTACTGGCTGACAAAAATAATTTTATTTAGTGATATACATTCGCATGTTTTTACGAAATCGTGCATAATATCACGATCTGTGATGGATTTCCTTAAGTAATTATTTTTAATGTTGCATTTTAAATATACATAGTAAATTGAATTACACCAAGCCAACACACGCGTCATAATCTTTATTTCTATTCTTTCTTCATTTCTTCGTTCAATATTAACAAATTGACAAAGCGATCATTTTTTAAAAATTTTATTCACTGTGCTAAGATCAGCTGTACATTTTTCTTAATTTTTAATTATGTACTCTATTGTAAATGTAAATGGATCTGTTTGAATCTATTATGGCTCCACATCTGCTCTTTCTCTTCAATATATCAATGTTGGTACCAGAATTCCATTATGTAGTGCTAGTCACGCTTCGGTTTCATTTATTGCATTACTTGCAATTTGAGGTAATGCCGATTTCATATATTTTTATTATATTTTGTAAAGTTTTTTATTATATCTGTGGGTGAAAGAAACAACCGAAAAACAAAGTAATTAATCATGTCATTGTTTTTTTACTCCCTTTCTTTTAACTCGTAGCGTCTGCTTGCTTGTCTGTCGAAAAAATTTACCCTTTTCCCGTGATCCAATCGTGGCGACGATACAAATGAAGTTATAAATTTTTGTTTAAAAAAATAATAATTATAGTATAATTTTGGATTTTTCGAAATTTTTTATAACTCGCTTTCGTAGCGTCGCCCGACTCGAGCCCAATGCGTAGGTCAAGCGTCAAACCTGTTTCCACTAGTAAATGAAAAAGGGAGTATAATACGAAATTGGTTTTTATGGGTTAGTTTTTTTCAAAATTTAAAAAAATAGTCAAGAACACATCTGCATGCTTACCTCGAACTCAATTTTATCGAATAATTCGGTTAAAATTTGATAAATATATAATTTATGATTTTGATGTAATTTTTTAACTCACTTTTTTAACCCTCGACTAGTCATGACCCCTTAATAAAAAGTTTCGAGTTCAATAAACTAAACGTAAACTCTTTGGGAAAAAGTAATAAGAAATAAGAATTGTTTGTCCGCAACGGCGTTGCTTGGCTCCATAACACCGAGGGTAAACCGTACTAGGAATGGCGCGAGTTGATAATGAAAACCATTGCCAAACACTCGGGAAAGTTAATTTAGAAAAATGTTCCAAAGAACTTGTCGGCTCCGGAAACATTTCGGTTCACAATTAGAACACAAAGCCTCCATTGACAATTATTACGTAACCGGGTCGTTTGGAATAAAGGGGGGTTGGGTGGGCAGAGCCTCCTCCCTTCCGATGAGACTTACAGAAGAATCGTTCACTAGAGCACGAACATCGGATGCGCGATGGGAAGCAATTGATTTTTTGTAAGAAAAAAATCGCAGGTACTTGAAGGTATTTCGAGACCATTAACGTACCGAAAAGGGCGTTAGAGATTGCGGTGTGGCAGAAAAATGAGAGAACCGACCACAAACAACGTGTATGGTGAAAGAATAAGAGTCGTACCATGAATATTCAGTTAGATAACTACATAATAGTTCAATCTTCTTCTCGTGTCTTATCCTTTCAGCGGACTATCAAGTTGCCTATCATGCTTGTAATTACTGCGGCTGAGAATGATATCGAACGGAGAGTAACTGCGGGAAACAAAGTTAATGGTGCACTAAATGCAATTAAGGCCAATATGAATCTGTCAAAGGAAGCAAAACTACATAATCGCGTTCTAGTGCCAACCCTTATGTATGGAAGTGAAGCCTGGAATCGGCAAAAGAGGAATGAAAGAAGACTGAATGCGGTGGAAATGCGGTACTAAGACACTTGTGTGGAAAATCTTTGGTCGGTAGAGTGAGGAATGAACAAATTAGAAGTGAACGCAATGCTGGTAGATAGAATAAAGAAAGGAGTGCTGAGATGGTTTGGTCATATGGAACGTATGAACGAGGAAAGGATGGTTAAGAAATCATATGGGGTGAGTGTTGAAGGCAACAGGAATAGAGGGCGTCCGCGAAAGACCTGGGACAATCAGGTACTACAAGTATTTGAAGATGGCCCAGTTAAAAGCCGCAACAACCGTAGAACGTGTGTGAGAAGACGTATGAATGTGGCCGAAGCAAAAGTGGTGTGCCAGGATAGAAGAGGTGGCGTTCAATCCTCTCTGCCTACCCCTGCGGGGAAACGGCGTGATGGTTAGTTAGTTAGTTATTTACTGCGGCCCGAAGTAACTGTGCAGTAGACTGGCCAAACCAGTCTTGGGTTTTTCAGCCAAGATATTCTTTCTTTTAGGGTTCCAACTTTCGCCAATTTTTCTCTGCATTATGGGGTAAAAGATCTGTGAAGAAAATAAAATTTGAGGCATGTCTTTGAGTAATTTTTAGAAAATGAATTTTGGCGAGGGCGATACGAAAACCAGTTCTAGACATTGTTTAAGGAGATGATAAAAAAAAGTCTTCAAAAGTTGGACTACGACAAACAGGGCACAGGTGCAGGGGCTAATGCGAATGTCCATCTCAAAGATGTATTTTAAAAATCCGTGAGGTTGAAGTAAAATGGCATGTAATAGCTATCAATGGAACTCTCGAGGAGGCTATATAATCAATAGGATGATGATGATGATGCTTCTACAACATTGAACATTCATGCGGAAAGATTATGCAGTTATAATAATAACTCCAGTTACGAGTTGCGAAGAAAGGAAGGCATAGTGGTATTGGCGGTCAAAATCGTAAGGAACGTGGTTGAATTTCCGAACTTACTCGGGAACTATGGCTTATTCGTACCAAATAAATATTTGCGTAATCGAGATCATGTATGATTCGATGTCCCGAAATGCAGAACGGATGTATTTATTTATTTATTTATTTTACATTACCTCTTACAAAACTGTAATTACAGTTTAAACCTAAGGATTTAATTATAATAAGTATATATACATTTCTTTACTTAATTGTATTTAATTTATGATATATTATATAATAAGCTATTATATTAATCTAATTTTTGCTTTTCCGATCCACTTCACAATTCACTGTAGTATTTCTTTAATGTCTTTTTTATAATTATTTGTTTTTTTATTTCTAGTTTTTTATTCGTTATTTGTCTTGTCGTATATTCATGGTGTATTGGTGTTTTCAAACGCTATAATACGTAGTGTGTAACTTATAAGTGAACTTAGCGAGCATGTCGATGTATCAAATGACAGCATTTAATAGCATCAGACAAAAGATCGCTGCCTTTTAAGGTCTCACCTCATAAATTACACGGTAGATGGAGCAATCTGTCATGCAATTGTTAAGAAAAATAACAATGTTATAGTGGTGTCATGTAATGATTCGTACGTATTCTGCCTTCAATTTTACATGATGTTGATTTAAAAGTAATTTGTGCTCTTTAAATGAGTGGGAAATCGGATATATTACTGTTATTTCAGGAAGAGATTTAGAATGCGGTCAACTATTTTGCTTGGGTATATCTATATCAGAGATGCGTCATGTCAGTGTCTGGCAAGTTATCTGGGAGAGGCATTTCTATTGGATCCCGCTGCTGTCGGTTCCGGTACTGGCGCGCTAATGGGTTTAAGCTAATAGTAGGCTAGGAAGTACATTCCTGCATTGTATTCCTGCAAGAAAACAAAAATTTTTGAGTCCACGAAACAAAGTCATCACTATCAATGATAATAATATTTAAATAGTAGATGAATATATATACCTAGGTCACAAGATAAAAATGAACAAAGATAACAAAACAGCAGAATTGCCGAGACGAATAGGAATGAGCTGCTTTTGGCAAACTCAAATATCTCTTCAAGAACAAAGAGATCCCAATTAGCCAAAAAAAAGGCTTTGAATCATGCATACTGCCAGTGATGACGTATGGATTGTGGAGACTATGGCCCTTACAAAGAAAAGTGTAGAAAAGCTCAAATGCACGCAACGATCCATGGAGAGATCCACGCTAGAAGTAAGCCTAAGAGTAAGCCTAAGTAAGCCCGACGAAATTAGGCGCAGAACTAGAGTAATGGATATCATGGATTGTGTAGCGAAGCTAAAATGGCAATAGGCAGGTCACGTTGCAAGACAGGATACTACAAGATGGCCTCCCAGAGTTCTGAAATGGACACCTTGAGAAAATAAAAGAGGCATCGGAAAACCTCAAAAGAGATGGGCCGATGATATTGTCGCTGTGGGGGGAAAGAAATAAGAAAGAGGCCTATATTCAGCAGTGGAAAGACTAAGGCTGCTGAAGAAGAAGAAGATTGTATTCTTATAACTTTCAAAATAACTGATTCCCGGTTGCAGAACCATCCCGAGGCGATAAACCCAAAAGAACTTTGTGGCTTTTATCAAGCTAACAAGAAAGGTGTCCAATATCCAGGCAGACATGGGGTTTATATAACATAATCGAGGGTTTCAAAATTTAGTACCTATTAATAAGGAGTTAACAATTTGTGTTTGTAAAGTGCTATTTTTACATACTGTTTGATTTTTCGGCAGCACAGGGGTCATTATCCCCGCCTGACATGCGGGAGACATTTATTTTTATTTTTATTATTTATTTATTGAATCTATGAATATTTTTCCAACCAGAAAATATATTCTACGCAACACGGATTAGTATTGCAGCTAATCATGACATAAAGGCCATCAAATAATGGTTCGATGACAATCTTCCGTCACTTAATTCGGATAAAACATTTATCATTCCTTTCACACTCCAAGAAGTATTTAAAAATCTCAATTTAACGATTCATTGTAAAAACTGTAAAAATAATGTTACATGCAACACCAAGTATACTAAACTTAAAAATAAGTCTAATAGTTAATATTTAGAAATAACAATTGACAAACATGTCAAATGGCAAGACCATGTCAATCTGACCGTGGAACGATTGAGAAAACTAATCTACGTCTTTTACAACCTACGCAGGTTGATGCAGTCCCTCTTACAGTATGGTATTATTGGGTGGGGAGGGGCTTATAAGTCCACATATCGTACATCCATTAATCAAAATACAAAAAATAATTATTCAAACGATTCTCAAAAAACCTTATGACTATCCTATTGTAAATATATTTGGAGAATTTAATGTACCACCACTCACAAAAATATACAAAACAACTCCCCGTGCTAAATTTACAATGATTATTTTATAAATAAATCTGACCCCTTAGATTGTAGACATACGTAGAACAAAGGAACAAATAAATATACCAACTTTAAGAACCACCATGGCACAACAACATTATACATACTTGGGAGTTAAATGGTACAATACATTATCGCAAAAGATATTTTTAGAAAGGAACATTCCAAAATACGAACAGTTTAAGAAAGAAGTCAAATTCTTGATTTAGGACAACGATGTATTGTAACATTGCCCACATGTCTCAAATGGTTTCTGTATAAAAAAATACAACTTCTAAATAGTTTCTGCTTTTGCACTTTAATTTGGCTTGTAAATACTCCTCCCATAAGCTCGAGCTTTGGCTCATATTATGGGGAGTAAAATGTATTTAAATGTTATAACAAAGAATTAATTTATTATAAAAAATATTATTATGTATCTAATGTATAAATAAATAAATATAATAAAAAAATTTAAAAAGTATGCAAAATGTTACATGTGTTTTCAACACATCCGTTTCAAGTTAATAACGTTTTAGCTTCGGTAAAGACTTGGTTGTTAAATGTTAATTAAATATGTGAGAATTTTGGGCGAAACTTTATAACTCGTTTTAAAGTTGGATGCGGAAGAAACTCTTCTCTTTTGAACCTACAAAACATTCTTCGCCACGGAAACTGCTGAAGATAATTTGTACAGAATTAGATATCTACTTTTATTACTGAACATGATATTTGCATATATACATTATTTATTTTCTTTAAATAAAACAAATAAATTCAATAACATTTAGTTTGGTGAAATTATTATTAATAATAATATTTGAAGCATTAACTTTGTGGTTAGACATTATAACAGATTGTTAGTTAACTTTGTAAAAACCACGACCAGATTTTAGGTCTACTGGTTTCGAGACGTACCCGTAGACTAACACGCATGTGATCAATTATTGGTGGAAGTGTAACAATACTGTGGTTGAGGTGTGTAGTGTTGTGAATGTAGTGGTGTAGTGTTGGTCCTGACGAAGAGACGGGTACGTCTCGAAACCGGTAGACCTAAAATCTGGTAGTGGTTTTTACAAAGTTAACTAACAATCTGTTAAAACATTTTGTTTAGAAAGAATTTATTTTAGGTACCTATCACCAACCGGTTTCGGAACCACCTTTCCTTCTTCGTGGTGATCTCCAATGTGACAAACCATCACAAGCACTCCAAATCAAACACAATAATGTCTTTATCTGTCCGTCTGTCTGTCTATTTGCTCCATAACTTCGTGTAACGTCCGTAATTTCGTTAGAATTCACGGCTAAAAAACGAAATTAAACTGCTGGAGATGGGGCTTGAACCCCGGGCCAGCAAATCCGAACCGGCCGCTCATCGCACGTTGCTACGACCGTGTCTCCGTGGATCGCCAAAAATATACTATGAATATATACTAGGACTTAGCAAAAACGCGAACCAATATTCCACATTTTTTAAGGTTAATGTGTAGTTTAAGTACTGGCTTGTAATCACATGTTTACAAGCACATCAACATATATACTCATCACATCAGCCCTGATGATGGACCCTGCAATGAGATCCGAAACGTCGGCCAGAGAGGTCACATATCAGGCAGAATATTCTAGAAAACCACACACAGAAGATCTTATATAAATTAAAAATATCGTCTGTTTTTTAAAACATGAAATATTGAAATGAATCTGCATGATGCTGTCGGGGATTTCGCAACCGAAAGTTTAGCACTCGCTTGTATATTCTTTGTACTTTTACGATTTTTCAGCGTATATTTATATTATTATACATATAGTAGGGATTCCAAATGCTAGATACATATTAAAGGTGCGGTCAGATGAGGGTTTAGTAAAAATACATATAAAACAGAGTGTTAGTTAAATTAGTATAAGCCACTACCAGATTATAGGTCTACCGGTTTCAAGACATACTCGTTTTTTTTGTCAGGACTAACACAACACTACCAACACAACCTTTCACCAATATTTATCACATGCGTCTTAATCTTGTCAAAGACAAGCATGCACTAGCTTGCCTACAGAACGATCAGGAATCTACGAGGGAGAGGGAGTAATGATCTCTATGTGTACGTGGTCTTTTATCGAATCCACCAATGAGATACTGGCGTACATATTTATGAGTATTTTTTGATTGCTTTGCTTTTGATAAAGCCTAAAAATAGTTTATTTGTTGTATAGTTATCGTAAAATTTGTTTGTTTCTTTGAATATTATTGCAATCAAAGATTTTTATGTATAATTTTAAGTCGTAGGGAAAGAATAAGAACGAAACAGATCGAAAGCACTCAGAAACATAATTAGTGAATAAAGTGAAGAGAAAGGTCCAATAATGGATCCGAAAAGCAAGACCTAAGTATAAAATAAATACTTATCTAAAACTCGAGAGCCGCGCGGAGAGATGCCTCGTATAAATAAATAAAAAAGTATTAGCCAAAAAAAAGTTGCGCGAGACGCGAAGACCGACATTAATAAAGTTTGAAGTTTTTGTATATCCGTCGATACGAAACCAGCAACTAAAGTTCGGTGAAAAGTCCCCTCTCGTCCCGAGGGGGGGGTGCCGGGTTCGGATCGGCGGAGAACTTTTAATAAAGGAAAGGCGGAGCAAGTATTACTTTCCATATTAGCTTTTTACGTTTTCGCGAAAACATGTTTTTCATTTGAGGAGTACGGCGAGACCCGCGAATTAAACGCATCACACGGCTCCGCACTCTACCGCCCGGGACATAGCCAGGAGTGCCGAGCGGCGGGATTCTTCCAGACGGGCGCTTTGAGAGCTACGATTACGGGCCCGACCCGATACGAGTCTTGATAAAAAAGTAACGCATAAAAACCAAGTTTTTACTATACTCCCTTTCTTTGTAAAATATAACAATAATTAAAGACGAATTAAAACATATAACATAACACTTAACTTACAGAAATTTAATAAATTTCTAAAATGTCAGATGTTTTGAGATGTCAAGATTTTGATAGATTCAATTATCATCAATATCGTACCTTATGAATTTCCAGCGTCAAATGAAATGAATCAGATTTGAGTAATGTAGAATTCTTCAAAACTAAGGAGAAATCTAAAAGAAATATTATTATTTGATTTTTTCCCTAAGAACCCAATTTTGCTGTCATCTGTGAACCAATTGTTTTGTAAATTTTCGAAATTCGTAGTGATGTACCTATTATACCGACGGAGTAATTAAAATTTAGAAAATATTCCGCCACGTTATCGGGCCGCCGTTGTTGTAATCAAACTTTTCTAATGATTCCAATTTGAAAAAACCAATAAAATTTCTAAAAATCCGACATTATAGTATAATTATTATTTTTTTTAACGAATATTTGATAGATCTTCTTGATCATCGCCACGAGTCTGCTTGCAAAGTTTCAGCTCGATTAGATCACGGGAAAAGGGTCAAAAATCGATCCAAAGTTTTTTCGACGGCAAGCCGGCAAGCAAGCAGACGCCACGAGTTAATGTAAAGGGAGTAATAAAGAGAGTAAAAATAAGCGGAATTTATAAATTTCGCGAGGTGTATAATTCCAATTGCCACCTTTTTAAGTGCGTTTGGGGTAATATTTTAGTACACAACGAAACTCACTCACATCACACTACGAAAATTTTCTCACCAGTAAGTTTTTTAATGTGAATCTGTTTTTAACTTTACTACCGCCGCGGCATCTGTTTTTAATCTCGGTAAGTTCAATGACCTGAATGACGCCCGTCTCTTTGCTTGTGTATAAAAGGGGTCAGTAATCGGCGGATATCTCTTAAGTTGTTAGTTATTGCGGCTGGTTAGTTTCGAGCTTTTTCACGTTCAAATATTTCTGAATTTCGTTGTACTTTGGCTGTGTGATGCGCATACCTATTTAAGTACACAACCTATTTTTAAAATTAGTTTAATTCAAAACAACATTTTTATTTATATTACAGCTTCCTGAAGATATTGGATGTTTCTCTTCTATACAAGCGAGCTCTTGTGTTTAGTAGTATCGTTCTGAAATTACGTGTTCATGTACGATTAAATTTAATTATGAGTATAATTTTTATATTATAGAGATGTCATAACAAGATATATTATAGAGATGTCTTATAGAGACGAAATAATAGTTTTTTATGGGAAAGAAGGTATGGAATTTTTAATTTATTTTTGGGTGTTCATAGGGCTTATGACCTATCGTACCGCTGACTTACGTGTTATTTTACACAATGTTACGTTCACCATTTCAACCCATGATAAAATACCACATCTATCACATTTTTTTTTAAAGTTGCATATAGGTAAATTTAAGTTTTACATCCCGTTTCACATGTATCTTGTAATTTTTCACTAGCTCCACCGGCGTCGAAAGCTTTTTCATTCCCCTAATCAAATACAGATGTCACTAATGAGGTATCTATATTTTTCGATTTGGATTTTTTAAAGCAATATCTTATATATGTGTATATGAGATTCCACCGAGTCATTAAGCCTGAAAACTAGTTCAATTTAAATTCTTTTTTAGACCAGTTTACAAACTGGTATAAAAAGTATTTAATTACTTATAGCAGGCATTTTCGGTCTGTAATATTTCTGATATCAAGAAGGCTGTTAAAATAATTTCCCGCTAGATATGTATAGTGGTGTTGCGCAAATGTATGAGATACAATTATTTGGTAAGATACGTGTTTTTGTCGTGTGCTATTTTCAGTTACAGTTTGTAAATAGACTCACTTCCAAGTGTACAATATTTCCGTCCAATCAATGCTGGGGTCAGTAACTTGTGTGCAAATAACAGAAAAATGTCAACAAGACAATTTGTCAAATGAGTTATGACCGTGGGTCAAATGGCATTGAAGTGGTGATTTAATATTTTTCTTTCCAAGCGGAGGTTTTTACTCCCTTTCTTTTAACTCGTAGCGTATGTTTGCTTGATTGACGAAAAAACTTTGGATCGATTTTTAACCCTTTTCCCGTGATCCAATCGAGCTAAAACTTTGCAAACTGACTCGTGGCGACAATAAAAATGATATATCAAATTTTCGTTAAAAAAATAATAATTATAGTATTATTTTGGATTTTTCGAAATTTTTTATTAATCAATTTTAAAGGGTAAGAGTTAAAATTGTTTTAACTAGGAAATAAGAAAGGGAGTATAATTAAAACATGGTTTTTATGTGTTAGTTTTTTATTGTTCACAGGAATTATTTACAGGAAAAACATGGCGATTTCCCACTAGATTCTGAATTCGATTTATCACTTAATTCTGGCGAGATCTTAGGCTAGGTCAATTCTAGAAAAATCAAAAAAATATATTTTCTGCGTTTTTAAAAAAAAGTGAAATAAACAGTATGAAGACGTATGAAAAATTAACTAAATTAGAAACCAGCTATATATAACACTAGCTGTTCATAGCAGGCATTGCTCGAGTTTAGGATTTAACTAAAAATAAGTTTATGGGGACACACAAAGGTATCTATTATTGTTTTGCAAATTAAAAAAAATTGAGTCAAATCAGCCAAAAGTTGTACACTTGTGTAGAAAATTACCTACGCGGATTCGCACGCGTAGATTTTAAATAACTTCTAGTCATATTTGATCAATTTGTGTACTAACCTTGACCTTATATGTCGGATTTTTTATAGAACTTTTTAAATTATATAACTTCTCTATAGAAAGTATTAAAATATCTCTTACTGATAAGACAGCGTTCGTAAAAAACGTATCTCTCGATCATATTTTCGCCGACTTTAGTTGTAAAATAGATCGCCACGAAAAGCTCTTTTATTTCAACTCCATAATATATAGCCTACATTCACCCTGAAAGTTCATTCTAAATATTGGTGAAAAAATTTTTGAAATCGGATGAGTAGTTTCGGAGATTACCTCCTACATACAAACTTACAAACTTCACCTCTTTATATATTAGGATAGATAATACGACAGGAACAAAGTTTTAGTTACTTACTGACTTAAAAAAATATTTGTAGTGAAAGATATCATTCGCTTTCAATTCATTCTGGTATATAAGTATTGAAACAATTCTTCCTCGTGGTTATTCATTCATTCATCTTTTTTTTTTAAAGACTGGATGATGGTATTAGCTTTATGTTGTAATCTAATGTTTGGGTACTGGGTAAAGTGTCTTTGTCCCAATTTAGCCATCGTATGGGGAAGTTGTATTTTATTTAATGAGGTGGTTATAGTCATGACATGGTATGTTTCCGTATGATGCAACGAATGTCATTGAATTGCGTTAAAATAATTACAGTCCTACAGTAAGTTTGGTGAATTTTAAGTAAACTGAGTAATGTCTGAGTAATTACTTTGTCGGGAATACAATATTTTTATTCCCTTTCTTTTAACTCCTAGCGTCTGCTTGCTTGTCTGACAAAAAAACTTTGGATCGATTTTAAACCCTTTTCCCGTGATCCAATCGATCTAAAACTTTGCAAGCAGACTCGTGGCGATGATAAAAATGATCTAACAAATTTTTTTTTAAACAAATATAATAAATATAGTATAATTTTTTGAAATTTTAATGTTTTTTTCAAATTGGAATCAATACCATTGAGTAATTAGCCCGTATGGTGAGGGAGTATAATAAAAACTTGGTTTTTATGGGTTAGTTTCTTTTATATTACCTGTAGTATAGATTTCTGATCTTTGATAAGAGGGTCTAGATTATTTCTCGTGCACCCCCCCATCCTATTATTCCATAGCCTAGTACAGTTTGGAGGTAAAGTATGTCGAGGACTCCAGGAGGTCAGCGGCCGCTCGTCCCACGCAAGTTAGAGAACAAACATTACGGATTGAAACTGAGAAGTGACCTTCCTGCTTTCCTGGTCTCCGAGGACTGAAAGCTGCCTTGAATAATTAATCTCGCGACATTAAATACCTCCAGCCTTGGATTCCGCACAATTCGCAGTTAGAGCAGGAATATTTATGGTGCACCCTGAATGTATAATGGCGACTCCAGTGTGCATTGTCCATTATTTATGTATTCTCTTTATGACGATGAATAATGGCCCGTATCCACTATTGAGATTTTAGTCTCTTGATCATTATTTGGAAACAATTCTACACTTTTTTTGAAACCTAGTCTGACACTCAAGCACCGTCACTGTCAAGATAGGGTTTGATACTTAATTAGTTCAAACGTCAGTTTGTTCTGTACATCCGATAGATCAATTTGAATCTAACCATAATTACGAAGAATATCGGTAAGATGTAAGAAACGTTCGTAATTTTATGCCTTCCTTTTTTCGAACTTTTAAGAATCGGTTAAAAGAAAGAATAGAGTTATAGACTTAAATTGTTTTAGTTGACGTCTTATGCGTTCGTCAATGCGCAAGACATCTGCGCGCCGACAATAACACACAATACCAAAGTAAATGAGAACATTAATTCCAGATTTTTTCATCTTACTATTTCGCAAAGTTGAAAAGTAAATATAACGCTTTGTTAATATGACGGACACAAAAAATACGATTTCATTTCTTTAATATTCAAATCAATCATTTTAGCACAATGAGGGTGTATATTGACAAGGAAAAAATAATTTCCTTTCTGTTGATGAAATTCGAGCTTTTTCAACAAATGTTTTCTTTAACGTGTTCCACTGTTAGGATAAACTTTTTCATAGATCTTTTAACAAAATTTTCATAATTATTTGTGGAAGGTTAGGTGAGGTTAAGGTATTAAACCAATTTGCATGTCAAACCCCGTATAAGAAACCCGGAGTTCTTTAGAATAAGTCAGCATCCTAAGAACGTTGGTTATTTTTCCCCCACAACCGGAATAATTCGCACATATATCAAGGGTAGAAAGCCAAAAGGGCGATAGTGATTATTTCAAACTTTTCACGAGAGTAAAATAAAATTGAATGCCATCCCCTTTAAATATTGCGTTAGTCTCAATGATACTCCCACACATACATCCTCCACCCAATCTGTCTCCACCGGTATAGATCAAACTGCGTACATCTGTAAATAATAGACAATACGCAAGACGAAGGCCAGTCTTTACGCCCTTATCTTTAATTATAAGTGACAACCGGGCAACGCCGGGCACTGACCGTTAGTACAATGTGGAATATAGTGTTACAGGCCACCACGCGTTTCCAGAGACGCCTCTGTATTTATACAAATTGTTTGGAAAACTAATCGAGCCTGCTGAAACACGCGAGGACATCGATCACATATACTGGCGGAGTGACGAATATCCTCGCGCGGAGATCGAGAAGAAACATAGCTCACAGCCGCGTGAGTTAGGACCACAGCAAAATATTACACTTTGTGTGATTACATTTTGCTAATTGTTCATCCGACTCATAGTACCTGAATTAATCGAAACAATTTTTTATAACAAAGTAAATATAGATTAATACTTAGTATAAATTAAAAAAAAATACAAATGTAGAAATACTGTTGACGCATATCATCGTTAGCGTCAGGTTTGAGACATGGCCTGATAGCATATTCCATCTCATTCTATCCCACCTTCCTATCATTTCGCCTTCCTGTCCGGACTTCATCGACACCGGTGTGGACAGACTTGAATCAGTAGTTACCCGAGAAATGCGTTGAAGGTCGAATCACTGCCGTTTTTGAAGACTGTGTTCGCGATGTAACATCCGCTGTAACGTGTCGCTGTGTAACATCCGGAGACAGTTGCCTTTTCCACGTCACGATTGTGCTCCAAAAGGCGTCCAACTTCAAGAAGAGAATAAAAGTAGGCCAGATCCTTACATCTAATCTAGTCCAGTTCAAGTTCAGTCAGAATCAGTTGATACAGTCCTAATAGGTATCTTCACTAGTGGTGAGATTTATGTATACCTGCTTTGCCACGGGAATTACTAATTTTGTTTCGTTTATAACCTTCAATATATCTTTTTCTCTTTGCAAACGAGAAAATTTACTTCCTATCAGAAATGATATATCCTTGATCTGTTATCCAATTTTCAATTCCCTATTCAATTCCCCCTGGAACTGTGCTTCAGTGCTGTTCAGAGTATCATGTAACGGGTTCCAGTTAAAACTGAACACAGTCAACCCGTATTTGTGATTATTGACCTGAAATTAAAGTGCATATTTATTTGACAGCGGACATCCACTACTCCAGCAGCTTTATCGTATAGGCTGCCTGTAACATGTTTAAAAATTCAGCGCAACTGTATATATATAGAAGAGTATAAAAGCATATCCAGCCTTATCTTACTGAGGTCTTTCTGCGATAAATACAAAAACTCTGCCACTGCTCAAGAAAATTTCTCTAGAATCTATGAAACCTATTTATATCTAATTGCCATCTCAGTTTTCCTTTTATATATGTAAAGGGGTTACCTTATATACAGATACGGGCCCGGCAGCCTATAAACACGTGCTGCAGATTCGTCAGCGACGCATCCAGCACCACGAGAATGGCGAGGTCGGCACCCCAATAGGTACCACCGGTCACAGGCATGCGTCAGACGACACAGCGAGCGTGATTAGTACTCCACGCGTCGTCGGACAAGCAGGAATCCTTTGTTCAGAAATAATATAAAAAGCAGTCCATCTCCTAAGTGGGCATGTCAGTCAACCATCTACCTCCGGCGGTGGCTGGAGGCTATGGTCCTTAGAGTATCTATCATTGTCTTTGTAACCACACTCATGTATATTTTGTGCTTGTTTATTCGACATAATAAATCATCAAGTATTCTACGCCTTTGGAGCTTTTCCGTCGCATGACGGTGGTGACCCAAAAAATCAAATGCTCCTATCTTCCAAAACCCCCAAATACGTGATACACCTGTTTGACTCTAACAGCATTCCGATTCAATACCGTTTTCTCATCCTTCTGATGTTATCTCATTTATATTATTACAACTTGTGACAAATTAAATCTCTCCAAAAGTTGAAGGTATTCAAGGTATATTGTCCACATCATACCTCAAATATATTAATTTATTTTTTCCTATAACTTCCAGAGCTTTAAGGAAATGAAGGACTTGAAAATCAGTGTTTCTTAAGATAGTGTGGCTATACATCTCATTAATTCTGCTAATAATTTAATCAAACTTACAAAAATTTGGAAGTGACTGCATTGTTTTAGAGCTGTTGTTGTCTTTGTAAGGAATTGATTTTAATATGTATAAGCTTATTATTATATCCCATTTCTGGTGCCGACAGAAACTGCGTCCGTCTTTGCTCGCGAGAATCACCGCCCACTTGCTAGTGCTGTCGGACTTGATTTAAGGGAGGAATATTCTGAATAATGAAATTCATTAAGGGAATATGTCATGTTTGGATTCCCAGTCAAGTCCCGTTTGCCACCTGTTTCTCGGCGGAGGCGGATATGGGGGAGGTTCAAACAGTGGGTATCGTAGACTTCATCTCAGATCAAAAGCCTTAGTTAATAATAGACTTCTGTATTCTTAAGAACAATAGTTTGGATAATAGATTGGCGAATCCCCAAGAATTCATCCTTTTACGAGTCACTTCTTTCCTGTCCTGATTTTACGTGCCAGTATTGAAAGCTTAAGAAAATTATGCACAAATGTCTGATACGCACAAATATCTCCCTTTTAACGCAGTATTTCTTCAGAATGCGAAAGAGATAGAGATAAAAAGTGCACCGTTGAATATCGCTGTAGTGTGTACTGGACACCGACATATTGTTTTTTAAATTATGGTTCAAGCTTTATAATCATTATGGTAAACATTTGGAGCAATGCACCTTAAGTCATCTCATTTATTCGCAAATAATTTTGCCAGTCAGAAGAATCAAGCCATCTTTCTGACGTTTAGTTTTTGGTCTTACTTTTTATAGAGGATTATTTGGAAAACATTAATAACCTCGTAGGACTATATTCCTGCCTTGATTATGAGTCGAAAATATTCAAGCTATTATGACCTAATATCAATAGTTAAGGAGATATGCGACATCAAAGTTTGCATTTTTTTTTCAATATTTCTGACTTATTTTTTGTAAAACGTTAGACTATTATTACAGTAACTTATATCGAATACGAAAAATTCATTCCCTTTAACACAAGTCAAATAAAAAGATAAAAACCTTCGAATTCCAATTGGAATTTTTTCACGGTTTTTATCATTTTATTTAACTTGTATTGAAACGAATGAATTTTTCGTAATCGATAAGAGTTATTGTAATGATAGTCTAATGTTTTACAAAAAAATAGTCAGAAATATTGAAAAAAATGCAAACTTTGATGTCGCATATCTCCATAACTATTGATATTAGGCCATGATAGCTTGACATTTTCGACTCATAATCAAGACAGGAATATAGTTCTGCGAGGTTATTAATGTTTTCCAAATAACCCTGTATATAAATGCAAACTGTATCGGTATCTAAATTTTTTTTTCCTCGTTAATAATCACGATTGATTATTAAAAATGCTTCTCTTCGTGATCACAGATCACTGCGAATTGGCCTGGCTTGACATGGATTCGAGTCGGTCGTAAGTCATCCCCTAGTTTTGTACTAAATGAATACCCTCCAATGGCTTCGGGATGAATGGACTCACCGTGTGTGACGGGCTTTAGATTTGGCTTTTCCAACTCTTTCTGTTAATCCGGTAATCAACAGAGTGAAGTCTTTCCTACTCTAATAAACCTTAAGACGCTTATTATGCATCAAAATATAAAAAAATAGAGATTTTTTTTTATTGTTCTGGCGTCATTTTTTATCACACCAGTTTTGTATCACAATATTTAAATACGTTAGATTCCTGTGCAAACATCATCGCAATCTTTATGAGGATGAATACTTTAAACAGACCGCAAAAGAACAATGGTATTACACAATACTTTAGATTAACAATACAATGTGGGTTTATTGAAATCAATTCAATACAACAATCATAAAGTTTACAGTTGTAGCTTTTGAGTGATTGTTATATTGTTGTGATGTACTTATCTTCAACACGTCGATCTCAAGTGACAGTGTCAACTCGATATGGTATCACTAGTGTACTTAAACAGGTCATCGATTGTGATCGATGTGTAACTCGTTAATATTATATAGGCAACTATTTTTATGAAGATTCGTGTCACCTTCGAGGGCCTTCAAACTTCACCCCCGAGTCTTTCCCACCCCTCCTATTTTCTTTTTCTTCTTACACTTCTCAAGAAGTAACATTTTCCAAACGTTTTCCGAAACGTTAAATGGAGTACAAATGCAGCGCAACTCATTTATAACAATACTTGTACGAATGTAATGGAAAAACTTCGCCAAGCACTTGGTAAATAAATTAAATAAAAAAATTGCGTATGTTTTAATTTTTTTATTTGTTTATTTATTCTTCTTTTTCTTTAAGTAGATTTGTTGATCTGTGCTACAGAAAACTACGGCTCCTGGGATGACAAAGTCCAGCTATCCTCCATCTTTTCGATGGTCTTTGCAAGTTTTCCTTATGTCTTCATTTCGGACACGATCAGTTTATTCGAGTTTTTTCAGTAATAGATCTCTGCACCTTCATTTCAGTTGTTCTGAGGAGTCCTTTGGTGCAGACGGTGTCAACGCGCGTCTCTACAGCGTATGTCATAATCGGTCGCACGCATGTCTTGTATATTTTGACCTTACTTTCAATATGCATATTTTTGTTTTTCCAGACCAAATCGTTTGTTTATTTCTATTCAAGTTAAATATTAAAAAAATTGGTTGGACTGTGCCTGTCTCACTAGAAATATCTGTGTTGAGACAGGCATGGTTGAAAATGGTATTTAGATACAAAACATAGTTTGTAGATATATAGTAAAATAATTATTTGTATTTGATAGTAAAAAAGTATTGTTTATTAAAGTACAATAATTAAAAATATATCATATATATGAGGTTATAGTGTGTGTTAGTGTGTTTGAATAAGTGTGCCTATTTTATCTCTTCCTTGTTTCGGATCTACTGTTTTATTTTGTATTTTGTGTTAGGTTTGTAAATTGTGGTAAGCCCAGGTTGCTTTAATTCATCAAGCATGCAATTAAGTAATTTGGGTCCAAAATAGTTAAAGCTTCTTTGCACGTAACCTTAGAATTTGTAGATTGAGTTTATTTGAGCGTGTGATAATTATTGTTTGAGTTGGTTTAAACTGTTTATTTTTGTGTTTTTATGTGTATTTAAAAGTAGTATTCGCATAAATTTGTTTTATATCGAATACATCAAATTTGTTGAATATTTCATCTGTCCTTGTTGAAACTGAGGTTTGAGGATTACTTTTATAGCAATTTTTACGTTATTTTTTTCAAATTTATTTTGAGAGAAAACGATTAATTTGCATTGGCCTGTGAAGCCATTGATTGATTCGCTTTGATACACCCATCAGTCACAGGCATTTATGTATTATAGGCAGATAGGTACACGGTTACTAGATATGTTTTTTCTGTGTATAGTTTTCTGGGATATGTGATCTCTGTGATGATATATGGGATTTTCTGCCGTGTATATGTGATTTCTCTGGCCAACGTTTCGGATCCCATTACAGGGTCCATCATCAGGGCTGATGTGATGGACCCTGTAATGGGATCCGAAACGTTTGCCAGAGAGATCACATATACACGGCAGAATATCCCAGAAAACTATAAACAGAAGATTCTGAACGGTAGAACTGAAAACCTAAGGACATTTTTAGATATGTTTTATTATTATAATTAATTTTTAGATTAGCCTTGAGTATGAATTCGTACAATTTTTTTACTTACCTACCAGGATGTGAAAGCACATATTTTAATATTCTTTCATGTAAATGCCTATATGAAAAAATTTAAAAAAATAATAGTCAGGTGCTGAGTGATGTTGATTTACAGAAATCTGCAATTCTGTTCTCACAATTTGAAAGTGTGAGCTTTATACTGGCTGAAAATTTCACTGGGTAGGCCTATCTGTATAAAGGCGTAATAGGATTCACTGCTACCACATTTCTATAAAATATGTTGTTCTAGAACTATTAACTACCTTCTGACGCTTGCAAATGTATTCGTGTTAAGTTCCAGAGATTTAAACATAAGGCTAAAAGAGCATCGTCTTTGCCTAACTAGTAATAACCTTTCACATCATGATCATTCTTTTCATTCATGTACCATTAAACACCTTCATTCCGTCAAGCGTGCTAAAATGAATAATTTTTACGTTTAGAAATTAAAAGACATTTGAACTCTGATACTAATTTACTGAGCAATATAATTTTATTTTATAAATTATATTAGATAAATACATATTCGTATTAACTCCGGCTCTTTATATCAGTACCTAATTATTAAAATATTAGTAATTCCACCTAATCCATTTATATATTTTTGTACGGTCAGTTTAATACTTCACCTGTCGATGAGAGATTCTGATACTCTCAAAACTCGACTGGCAAAGAAAAAAAAACATATAATTGAATTTTATTTGAGATAACGTATTGTCACGTGTCGTGGCTACGGAAGGAATTAATGAAAACGCTGGAATTCAATTACGGATTTATATTTACTGATTAATTAATTAATCAAACGTACAAAGTCACTTACATAATACATAGTCTTTAAATTAAACTGTTTAGTAATTAATCACTCGTAAATAGATACTAAATTATCACTTTAACACTTTATTCAATATTCACTAGAACATTCCATCCAGTTTCCGCACGTATTATTCGCTTCGGCTTATTTCGCTATTTAAGAATTTTTCAGATCATTTTCTGTCGAATTATCGCTCGGCTGACCACCCTGGCCTCCGCATTTCGCGGCTGCCTTCGCTTCTGTTTCGCTGTCAAGCGCGCTCAAACATCAAATACATGCGCGCGGCCTGACCCGTATTTATACCACTATCGAGGTACTTTGTACTTTCTGACTTTTCGAGTGTTTACGAAACGATTCTCGTTGCTTCTAGATTCGTTTCAGATGCTTCCCGAAAGCCATACAGCATTGTAGACCGTTCTTGATTCTTCTATAGTGTTGTGACCATTTCAAACAATTGTCACATGAATGCGTGATTCTTTTTAGCCTCGTAACAATATTAATGTAGTTCATTCATTTAATGATTATGATATTTACAAATACAATATTTTCAAATTATTTACCTCCCACTGAGACGATTATTGCTATAGACATTTTGATTATCTGAGATTTCCTTCTTTTTCATTTCATTTACGTCAAAAATTCCATCGCAAACTGTTTCAATTTATTTTGTTTGTATTACAAACATGTCAAAGGTTCCATTTCAATTTTGTGTGCTTCGACAATTGAAGGAAAAGTTGAATAAAAAATGTGTAAAACTAATTCGAAGAAAGGTATACAAGCTGCTTTGAAAAAAGTCACCCGGCACTTGAAGTTTTGTGAATACGGCGAACTTTGGAATAACTCACTTGTGCGACACAAATGTCAGGTACAAGTACCTGACATTTCGTTTCGGTTTGACATAATAAGTGGATGATTCGCTCACCCAAGATCAAACGCCATTTACTTTTCAAACGAGTTTGACTTAAATGGCTTTGATATAAATTTGGGTAATAAATCGCATTACTTCTGCACGATTGCTCATTCATTTCTTGGTCTTGATCTCACCGTATTTTATCACTCACTTTTTTAATCAGAATACAACGAAGTTTGCAGATTCGACCTACGATTCCGTCTAATGTGTTATGTTACTGCTTTTTTTTTAAAATTCAGTTTACAAAGAGGATGATATTTTACAAAAAAAACGCAAAAATATTTGGTAATAATTTTATGTAGGTAAAACTTGAATTAAGTAGTACTTAATGTACGTGAATATATATAGAGACGGCTACTTTGAAACAAACTATTATTTTGATATAAATTTTACGTACAAATAACAAATGATAATTTAGATTTAGATTTAGATAAATAGAAAATTAAATAATATAAATAACCGATTTATTTTTGTAAATAATTACCTTTTTCATTTTTTTTCACATTAGTTCCTAATAAACTTCTTTATATTTATTTTATATTTTCGTTATTGCCTTCATATTCTGTGACGAATGTGCGGACGCTTGGATGAGTGAGAGGCAAGCGTGCGAGCGAGACGCGTGGATGGCGCCCGTGCTGTTGCGCCGCACTGGGCAGAACGAGATTCACCGGGGTCCGAATCAGTTGTACATATTGTATTATAAAGTAGTGTCTCCAATAAATGTTATTACCTACGTAACGCGTATTACTAGAAGAACCCGATTATTCCCAAGTGCGTAGGCCGAGTTATATTGCCTACGCACGTAAGAACATCACATATTCGATGTTAATTTTTAGTGTACATTGTATCCTGATAAAGGGACCATTGACCCTGAAACGTGTTGATTATTCAATAAATAGTGGTTTCTATTTAATAATATAAATACTAATGTTACCACAAGTTTTTTTATACTACTAAAGAAATTTTCACATGCTACCTTGTGATTGGTTACGGGATTGCCACACCGATATAGGTCAATCGCTGACTGTTGTATGACTCATAAGTTAAATAATTCTTAATATATATTTCTTTAAGATTGGCTCCATATAAAATAAGGAGATAGAATGAGATGAGTCGTAGAAAAGCTTTCAGTGGTTGACCTATACGATACCGTCTAAATTTATTTATTTATTTATTTTATTTTATATCAACGGTTTACACCTATTACAATAAAATAAAATTATAAATATGTATATGACAGTGTTCTGTTTACATGATCATTTAAAAATGTATACATATGAAATTTATAACACAATATCTATCTGTACAAGTACACAAATCACAAATTAAGTAAAGAAAATCAAAAGTGTATATCAGTAAGAACAACGACATGTATTCGTATATGTATTTTTTTTAATCAAAGTAATGTTTAATCAAACAAATTTACAGTAAAGTGTTCGTTAAGGAGATTTACATCTTTAATGTCCGAATTCGTATACCTGAGTGAATGAATGAATGCTTGCATACTGACTTCCAGGGTCCGTAAACCTTTGTTACGTTTAGAAAAATATTAAAAATCTTATAATATACATAAGAGCGAATACTTTTTAAAGTATTCGATTAATACTTAAAAACAGGCAAATATATTCGAGTTTCGAATATTCGGATTGGGGGCTCTAGCTGTAGTCCTAAATCAGGCACCAGCGGCCCCGGCAGCGGAGCCTTCACTTGACAGCCGGGCTGGGGGGGAGGGATGGCGACCTACCCCTTCACGTCCATCCTCATCTTCCCATCGTATTGGTTGTTTAACATGAAATATGTGTTTCGCCCCTATTGTGTTACATTTTGCGCGTCACAGAGGTACGGGAGAAGTCTTCCGAGAGTTTGTCTTCTTATGGCTGGACATTCGCTGCAAATGTATATTTCGGCGTTTTTTTTTTTTTTACGAAAATGTGGGTTTTTATTATTCATTTATATCAGATTTTCATCTTTTTTTTTCATTATAATTTAATTTAATACACATTTATATTACACGCTTACCCACTTTTAAATGAGAATTTATTCTCGTGTTTAAAAGTGGGGGCATTGTCATACATGTATATATCTATTATTAATGAAATCATTAGTAATCGTAAGACATTAGATTAAATAAGTAAGATATAGAAAAACAAACATTAGATTAAGTTATAAAAATTAAGACATTAAATTAAGTAAGTAAGATATAAACAATACAAGAAGACAAAAATGTGAGACATTAGAATAAGTAAATAAGTTATACGCAAGGATACATTAAATTAAGTTATAAAAATTAATAATTAAGAAGGTATTGTAATAACATTTAAAAGTATATATAGATTGTTTTTGATAAGATTTTTTCATTGCGTTATTGTGATGGTTTTTTGTAGAAGATTTTTCAATTTAGTCTTGAATTTTCTATAATTTTTTTCCGTCTTCATTTCATTGGAAGAGCATTGAAGAATGATACTCCTTGATAAGAGAAATGGTGTTGGTATCAAAATATTTCCAGCTGATCTCGGTGTATTACTAAAACATCCAAATGTTCTATTATTAATATACATTTTGTGAATTTGAAGTATCGCTATTTTTTTATAGATTTGATTAATATTTGGGACGTTAAAAATGTTGAAAAGTTCCCTTGTTGGGAATATTGAGGGTTTCCTCAAAATCACTTTGATAATTACTCTCTGAACTATTTCCACTGGTAGTATATTAGACTTAAAGGTTCCACCACAGCCAACTATACCATACTGCAGTATGGACTGGGCAAACGCAAAGTATACCATCTTAAGCATGTTTATTGATAAGATATTTCGTAGCCTTATGAATAGGTATATGAGCTTTCTCATCCTAGTGACTGTGGAACATATTTGCTCTTTCCATTTTAAATTGCTGTCAATTATGACACCCAAGTATTTGATACTGCTCTTACCAGACAAAAACAGAAAATTTTCATTATCACAATTTTTGTTATCATCACATTGATTGGAGTGGATCTTTATATAAATATGTTCAGGTGAATCCTTTTTGGTAATAGAAAACGGGATATATACAGTTTTTTCTGCATTTAAAGACAAAAAGTTTTTGTCAAACCATGATTTCAAAATGTTAGCAGCTCTGTTTGCTTTTACATTTACATCACCCCATGTCTTTCATTTTATAATTAATGCAGTATCATCAGCATAAGATACAATTTCTCCTTTTAAAGGTAATTTGAACATAACATAAATTATAATTAGTATTGGACCTATGACTGTTCCCTGCGGAATACCAAAAGATGTAGTTAGTGATCCACTTAGCTTACGTCTGATTCTCACCATCTGGCTTCGTTCTTTAAGATAGCTCTGGAACCAGGATAATACCATTCCGCTTATTCCTATTTGTTTTAATTTTGAAACAAGTTTTGAATGTGATATGCTATCAAATGCCTTTCTCAAGTCCACAAAAATTCCCAGATATTTTTCTCCACTATCGAGAGTATGATAAATAATAGATGTTAGTTTGGCAATTGCATCCTGAGTGCCTAAATTATCTCTAAAGCCAAATTGTTGCGGATTTAATATATTTTTGCTTTGGATATAGCTATTAAGTTGTTTTTTAACAACTTTTTCAAAGATCTTTGCTATGTTTGATGAAAGCGATATTGGTCTATAATTTTTTATTTCCTCCCGATCTCCAGATTTGAAAATTGGTATAACTATAGTTTTCTTATAATTAGTTGGAAATATTCCTGTCTGTAGACTGATGTTAATTATATGAGCAATTGGTCTGGGAGTAGTTTGCTCATGGATTTAATGATCTTCACGGTGACATTTATATTATAAACTTCAAGTTTTTGAAGGCAATAACTTAGATAAAACCATTTTTCTCATATAAAAGTAAGAAACTACACATTATTTATAATAATTAAGGAAACATAAACATTAATCTACAGGCCGCCGCCAAAAAAAAAACGTTTTTAGTGTCCTAGGCGGCGCAAAATTTTAATAAATATTTATATGTACGTATAATATGTTTTTTTTAAATTATATATTTATAAATTTTAATGAATATTTATATGTAGGTACGTATAATATGTTTTTTTATACATTATACATTATCTAAGAATCCATACTAAGGAAATTAAAAAATATTCAATATTAATTAAGTGATAATGTATTTTTGATGTTTATATCGTTAACTTTGCGGATGGACATAATTATAAATTTTAATTAAATAACTTTGTATAGGTTATATTTGTTATAACTTCAATAGGACTGACGTACAACTGACTATCCATTACCTATCCTAGTAAACAAATGAATTCTGAATTCTGGGTGTCGCTACAGCTAAGGTGAGGGTAATTGAGGGGTGGATGCCGAAATGGGAAATATATCTAGCAGCGGGATATTCATGAAATTTATCTGATTATTAATAACCAGATAAATATATCTAAGAGATACTAGAAATAAAGAATTTTGATAACATTCTCTGGTATATCATTTTAATAAAAATAGTTTTGCGTGTTTGTTTTCTTTCTATTTATAGTCTTGATAAATATAAAATATTGTTGTGTGCCTTAAAAAAAGTTTAGTTTATGTTAATAAAAAATGATCAAGATATATATTATAGATGTCTCATAGAGATGAAACTATTTTTTATACGGGAAAGTAGGTATGAAAGTCTTTTTTGGGTGATCACAGGGCTTACGACTTATCGCACGGCTGGCTTAAGTGATCATATTACACAATGTAACGTTCAGCAATTCCACCCTTAATAGATGGTAGATAGATAGGTTGGTTTATGGGAGTGAAAAATTTGTGGCGGTAGTAAAAATACAACTCACATATGAAACAAAGTGCGCAATTAAATATACACACGTATATATGTACAACTTCCAATTTTTTTTTAAATGTGCTAGTCTATCATGGGTGGAACTGGTGAACGTTATATTGTGTAAAGTGATCACCTAAACCAGCCGTACGATAGGTCGTATGCTCTATGAACACCCAAAAATATTTCTATACCTACTTTCTTCAGAAGTTTCTCAAAGTTCTTTAGAGTTCTTGGAAAATTTGAACATACTCAAAATATTCTGAAAAAGAAAATATTTTTAAATAACAATAACTATTCTGGATTTTCTTATCATCTTTTGGAAATAAACCATTCTTTTGATAAGAGTTTTTTTTTGATCTTTTGATAAATAAGAGATTGAAAATGTTTAGGTACTTACAAATAACGTAGGATTACATTTGGATAAATAAGAAAGAAAAAAATTTAAAATAAAATTTTATGTAATAAATGACCAGATCCTATTTGCAAAAAGAAACCTTTGAAATTTATTTTTAAATTAGTTTTTAGAGACTGTATTTCATGAAAGTTCTTGTACAATCCTGTGTATCTAGACCCTTCCTGTTGTATATAATTTATTCAAAAATGTCTAGAGCGTCGGGAAATCCTCCATAATGTGCTGCTTCTTTTGTTTCTAGCATCTCGTAACCATACTGTATTATACTGTGACGAAAAATCTTTATTTCATAGAATTGCGTCTGGTTATTTGTTCAGATGAAGCACATAGCATTATTTAAATGCCGTGACGCCAAAAGGGTTGGGAGCCGCTGCCTTAAAGGGTTTAATATAAATAAACACACGAAGGAGCAAGAAAAATGTTTTCACATTTTCATTACACTATTCTCTTGTGTTGTTACGTTTTGCGTGGAATTGAAAAATCCCGATGATTAAAAATGCACTTCTGTAGGTCTATTTATCCTAGCCCGTTCCGCACACAATGGCCGCTACAACACTTTTTTAATTAAACAGGGTTGTACAATATCATATTTTTCTTCAAAAACTAACATCTCACAGCCCTGATATCAATTATAGCAAATTACTCGACGGTTTTCTGTCGCTAACTAACTAACTAACTAACCATCACGCCGTTTCCCTGCAGGGGTAGGCAGAGAGGATTGAACGCCACACTCTTCTATCCTGGCACACCACTTTTGCTTCGGCCACATTCATACATCTTCTCATACACGTTCTACGATTGTTGCGGCTTTTAACCGGGCCATCCTCAAATACGTAGTACCTGTCGCGAAAAGACTATCTATAGTCAATTATATATAGTCTCTATATCATATATATCTCTATCTCTATTTCTATATATATATATATATATATATATCTATACTATATATTCTTATATATTCCGTCTCTCTTCGCTTAATTTATTTCGCTCGGAATACCGAGCGAAATAAATTACGTGTAATACACGACTGGTTTTCCTGGCTGCCGCTTCGTTGCTAATATCGCGCCGGTAGAAACGTAAAAGTAAACTGACTCCGCGCGGTATAGGCTTGCCTTTTATAGGAAACACGTTGGCTTTCTGATCATTCTACACGTTTACAGTATGTTCGTTTATGGTATGTTCGTTTATAGTATTTTTAATGGTTTTATGGATACTGCAATATAGGTAAAAAAAACTTTTATTTTTTGTCTTTTTAAAACGATATATTTAACAACTTGTCGAAAAATATTAATGTCTGAATAGCACCACTTCTTTTTCAAACTTTATACAATCAATTTGTAAATAAAATACATGGTCTTTATTTGAAAGTATACGAGATTAGTGTACCAAAGATAACTCTATTGCATGAAAACTAAAATAGTGTTTCGGGGTTATAATTTTTTTGATATTATAACAATAAATTTGTTCATATTTTTTAAGGAAATGCTTCAAGAGTAAATTGATCTATCATAATAAAATTAATTAAAAGCCTGTTTAGCTATGGGTTTTGCAAAATGATTTAATAAGTTTACGTTAAATTTTGCACAATCGAGAGCAAATACGAAAATCGTGTACTGGGGCCTCTTAACCGTCTCGTAACAATACACTTTAACGTTTTGTGTCTCTCTTAATCTCAAAGCTCCAATTCGTTTTGCAGGGAGCCGACCAAGGCTAATTTTCAAATACCGGCCAGTTTGTTTCTATTATATCTGCCACATCTGATAACTATAAAATCAAAAATTTTAAACGAAAATGGCTTTTATATATTCGATCTTTAAGGGCGGGTTTCCTAATTATTAAAATAAGAATAACCTTTCTGCGACGCCCTTCAACCACGCCCGTAACCTTTAAAGAGCCATGGCAACCGTCATGTTAACATTCAAAGCATTTTCCACGGTCGAATTAATCCGTAGAGGACTTTCTTCACAACTTTACACACTCCCCTAGGCATATAAATTTTAACATTATACAATATCTTGCCGAATATTCGTTTGAAAATTTACAACGCGTAAAAATTATTTTCAGTATTATATGACAATTTTAAATTAATCAAAAATCCTTATTTTAATTCGTATTTCTCACTGAAGTTCAAGTAACGTCAAAAAATCAACTGGAGTGAGTTTGATTTCTTCGGGCGACATTGATAATCTCACGGAAATACATTAAATTTTTTATCAAAGATCATCTCGCGCCATGTGGCAAAGATATCAAATAACTAAAGTAAATGATCATACATCAGATCCAAAAGAAAATGAGCTTGGTGTACCACAGGGATCCGTCTTGGGACCATTATTATTTAGCATATAAATGAAAATACATCAGTACTAACTAAATGTAAAATAAGTTTATTTGCAGACGACGCAGACGTTTTAACATAAATAAAGAACTGGAGGAAATATCAAAATGGCTTCAATTCAACAAACTTGAATAAAATGTTTCAAAAAAAAAAAATGTATGATAATTTGAAAAAAAAAGAACAACCAAATATAATGTGAAACTAGAAAATGAGATATTAGAAAACGTAGACCGTATTAAAAACTTTGGTGTAATTATAGATTCAAAACTAATATTTTAAAAAAATACTAAATATGTTGTGAAAAAAAAATTGCAAAAAATGTCTTTAAAACTTGGAAGAATAAGAAGATATATAAGTAAAAATACAAGTTTATTCATATACAATATTATGATTCTCCCGCACTTTGATTATTGTTCCAATAATTTATTTATAAGCAACAAAGTAATGCTAAAGAAACTTCAAATATTACAAAATGGAGCGATGTGCATATTGAATTATATTGAAGTGTAAATGAAGAACAAAAATAACAAAAATATTAAATGCCCTAGGACTAGAAACAGAAATCAAAGAATAAAGTATAATGTATTGGTGAAATATTTAAAATTAGACACGGATTATTACCCAAGTACTTTAATACAGAATAAAGCTAAATAGGGATTTTCATTCTTACAATATAAGAGGGGGCGACAACATAAGACTTCCTAAAGAAAATAAAAACAAATTTTCAAAGGAAGCAAACACTTGGTGGTGATACATTATAATTAAATAAATAATAATAACTTTGTTATACACCACTTATATTTATTAAAAATCCAACCGGGTTTCGCTACTACCGTAACTTTTTAAACACCGCAAGTGCTCTTTTTAAACACCGCAAGTGCGTAATGTAAAAATTAGAGTAAAAGAGCACTTGCGGTGTTTAAAAAGTAGTGGATTCTCAGGTTTGTAAATCATTTAATTGAAGAAGACCACACGTTCAATAATAGCGCAGGAGTTAGGATTATCCATAAAAACGGAATAGGAAATAGATTAGATAATTTAGAGGCATTAGAGATAAGAAAAGCCATTAATTTAAATCATAAAATAATTAATAATCAAATAAATTTGTCTTATAGTCCGCTCTTAAATATGTTCCCTCTTAATAATAATATTCCCTGTATAATCCCACCCCCTACCCCCACTATTGGCACTCCGTCCTTCCACCTTTCACACTAGTATATAAGCGCATAACTTTTGTATGTTTAGATAGTTAAGATCCCTGAATAAGCTACGGTAGTAGCGAAACCCGGTTGGATTTTTAATAAATATAAGTGGTGTAAACAAAGTTATTATTATTTATTTAATTAAAATAAAAACACCTCAAAAAATTGTCAGATGTATGTACAAAGGTTTTAAAATCTTCGATAACCTGCCAAAAGAAATTCGAAACACAGTGAATATAAGGAGGTTTAATAAGGAGTGCAAATTTTTTATTATAATAACTTTTAAATGACTAGATGGAATGCAATGTGTTTAAATGAAATCACGTATTAGCCCACACAACATTACACGTGGAACTAAATAATTCAGATAAATATAAAATAGTAATTTAATTATCGACTATTGTAATTTAACGGCAAAGACAGACGGGACGTGTTTATGATTGACGAAGGCACCCAGTCTAACAGGTAAGGTAGTATTTTCGCCTAAGAAGATCCCAAGGTCAATACAAATTTGATAACAAAACGATACTACACGAGACCCCAATCAAAACAGTATGGACACCTGTTTCGGTACCTTGGACCCCAATCAAATCTCAAGAGCCAACATGAACATGAGCATGAGCATGAGGTATTCAGAGTGCTGTTTGAAACGGTAAACTAAACAAAATTGATGTAATATTATTAATATTTAAAGCATTAACTTTGTGGTTAGACATTATAACATAATGTCAGTTGACTTAGTAAAAACCACTACCAGATCTAGGATCTAACTCTCACTCCCGATCACTCTCTCTCGGTAGATTCCTGAATGTTCAGTATGCTAATCAGTGCATATTTGTGATCAGTAATCATAATAATAATAATCTAATCAGTGACAAGATTAACATGCATATGATCAATATTGGTGAAAGTTTAACAATACTGTGGTTGGGGTGTATAGTTTTGTGAATATAGTAGTGTAGTGTTGGTCCTGACGAAGAGACGGGCACGTCTCGAAACCGGTAGACCCTAAATCTGGTAGTGGTTTTTACTAAGTTAACTAACATTCTGTTATGAATTTGATGTAGAGTAGACTAGCGTCTGCAATGTAATCCACCGTATTGCCACATTTTTTTAAAGCGTGTGAGCGAAATGGCAGGCAATCTAAGCTTGCTTGAAAATCAGATGTTCATGTAGCAGCCAAAGACATAATACAACGTTGTATTTAAACTGAGAATAAATATGTCAGATCGCGCAGAGTTTTACCGGGAAATTTCTTGGATCAGAGAAAATTATAATATATAAATTAACATAGGACATTTTCTGACAAAAAATTTAATCATTTTGATAATTATATCATAATAAATTAGTTTTCTTATTTTAAATATCTGACAATAGAAGTGGGGTTTTGTTTAAACTTAAAAAAAAATTTTTTTTTTTTTTGTTTTTATTTTTTTTTTACATCTCAGACCCACAAAACATCACATTGATATTTATCTGTAGGTGCATCAATACATATATATAAATAAATTGTATTTACCAGAAATACATTCATATTAATTAATTACAATAGATCTTATAAACTCAAATACAAATCAACAATACTTTACAACAATACAAGAAAAAATACAAATATTACCAAAATCAAAATAAGTCTCTTTTATTTAGTAACATATTCATTAATTCTGTATTTTTCCCTTTTTTATTAATATCCATTTTGACACGACATGGGATTTTATTTAATATTTTTGGTATGACATATTTTAATGTTCTTTGTCCATATTTATTTATGACCTTCGGTATTCGTAGTCCTTCTTTAACCGTAAATCTGGTACTATGTTTATGAATCAATCTATGCTTATATGTCCCATCTTCATGATATCGTGTAATTAGTTTGTACCACAAGATAGCATTAATTGGCATAGAGCCTTGTTTCTTGAAGAGTTCCTGTATATCTTTAGTAGCACTTTCTTTATTTATTAATTTTATAGCCGAATTTTGAATATTTTGAATTTTTCTAATATTAGTTTTGCAAGTTAGACCCCAGCTAGTTATTCCATACCTTATTAATTATTAGAATTAAATTCTAATATGTATATTTTAATATGTATTTTAATATGTATATTTTAAACTTGACTGACACTTACTATGCAACACTAATTACAATATAGCACACCAGTTTCCTATAAATTTTCCTTCAGCGTGACAGACAGAAGGACATAATGTGTTTGTTGTGATAATATTTTTTATCCAACTGATTTATTACAACAATTTCACGTCTCCTCCAGCCAATAAAATATTCCCAGTAGAGGTAAAAATATGATTTACCGATTTATTTTTGACTATTAATTTTCTGTATCGACTCCAGTGGGAGGCTGCGGGGCCCGGGCAGCCCGAGATGCGCCGGTTTTGAAAGAATTTCCCCAACAAGATTACAATGCCCGAACGAATTTCCATCTGAATAGTCCCCTCAAAAGATCAATTACTAAAGAGATATTTTCGAGACGGAATTTCTTTGAACGGAGATTATAGATTTCTCGGGATGTGCTGGACCATAATAGTCTAATAATAGACTTTGAGATATTGCTTAAGGTTGGCCGGAATAACGTGGAGCGTCTGTCGAAGATTTTATTAGGGAATCCTCGCGTGGGTATCTCTCCATCTTCGATGCAGCTTCCCAAGCAAATTATCTCCGTAGGTATGCAGGTGACGGGTACTACTACAATATAGTACTACATTACATTGAAGTGTACACTTCACATCTTTTGAAGTGCAGTGCACACTACAGACTACACACACTTCAAAGTTATTGAAAGTACATACTTCAAATCTTATTCTTCTTCATCAGCCTTCGTCTCTCCACTACTGGATACAGGCCTCTTCCTTCCCTTTCCATCCTTCCTTGTTGTTTGCTAATTGTAGCGTCTGACCCATAATGGACGACTACAAACAGCGTATGTTCCCTATGTTAAGGGCGGCTGATTTAAAACTCACCAACCCGTATGGCAAGCATGGTGTTTTAATGCCAAACCCCTTCTAAATTAAATAAAATGAACCGGATACTTCAAATAGTACACTTCATTTTCAAGCGAATACTACAAAGTACACACACCTCAAAGTTATTGAAAGTATGAGTAAATACTTCAAATAGTACACCCCCCCCATGGCTTGAAAAATTTGGGAATGAATAGAAATCTCCGGAAACTGAAACAAGAAACAACCCCCCCTGGTTTTGAAAATTTTCTAGTAGCACACTTTTCAAGAAGCACATTACAATTTTGTAGTACTACAATTAGTTCACTTCAATAATATTACAATTTTGTAGTACTGCAGTATTTCACTTCATTAATAATACAATTAGTTCACTTCATTAGTACTACAGCTATTTCCCTTCATCAGTACTACAATAAATTAGTTCACTTCATTATAAATACAATTTCGTTGTATTACAATTAATTCACTTCATGTAGTTTTTATTACAAATGTAGTGTACACTTTGTAGTCTTCAAACTGGTGAACGTGTGTGTGTTGTAGTCTTCATTTTGAAGTGTAGTTTTTCCCTTCGCCAGTATGCAGTATTCATATCAAATGTACAGTATGCCACGTATGCCACTTATAACCAACACTTCTGTTATGGAACGAACGTATCAGCCACGAACGTCGGTTTTAAGAACATTCGAGAGCAAATTAGTGGACTTGGTTCCGCATTGGTACTGTTCCAGTAAAATCCGGTAGCACTTGAAGATTTAAGATAGCGTCATAAAATTACAATAATATATGTTTAACCTTGTTCACAAATAATCTGGTATCTAAATTGAACTTTCTATCTAATTATGGCCCTCATGGAATGTTCTGGTTTGTGTCTTCTGGGATATTATGCAGTGTTTTTACCTTTCTGGCTGAGATTTCGGATCCCATTGCAGGGTACATCATCATGGCTGATGTGTTTGGATACAAACACAAGCCAGAAGATTCTGAGCTGCCGTGAAACATAAGGACACTCTCATAATTTTGAAATCTTTAGCTTCTTTTTGAAAGTGCAGTCGGCTAAGCTTGAAATTAACTTTGCATAGATATCACATTATCACAGACCATGACTATCAACAAAAGCGGACTTAAGCAATTTTTCTATTCACAAATTCTAGTTTAACACTTCCTTGTCCCCATTCATTTGTTTCTCGTCTAGTGATCATGGAGCTGGTTTTGTCATTGTAACATTATCACCGGAAATCTATTTAAACCATTCCACTAAATAGTGAGGTTGATTGGAAAAAATTTCCAACTGGAAATAGACCCGCTATTGTAAAAAATATTGTAACAAGGCTAAAAAGAATTGCGCACTTCTATCACATGCCACAACAACACTGTGGAAGAATCGAGAACGGTCTACAATGTTCTACGGTTTCGGGAAGCATCTGAAACATCCGGAAGCCACGAGAAAGTTTTCCTAAATACTAGGAAGGTTCGATACCAGCATACGCCAGATATAAATAGGACCGCGCATGGGGGTGAAGAATAATTGTTGTTTTAGCACGCTTGACAGCGGAACAAAAGTAAAAGCAGCCGCGAGCTGCAGTGACCAGGGTGGTCAACCGAGCGATAATTCGAGAGCGAATAATCTGGAAAAGTTCTTACGTAGCTAAATAATACGTGCGGAAATTGGATGGAATATTCTAGTGAATAAAATGAATAAAGTGTTAAAGCAATTATAAAGTGTTTATTTACGAGTGATAAATAACGAAATAGTTTAATTTAAATAATAGCGTTAAGTCAAATAGTGTTAAGTGACTTTAATTACGTTTTATTAATTAATTAGTCCGTAATTAATTTCCAGCGTTTTGATTAATTCCCCCCATAGCCACGACACGTGACAATATGTATGCAAGAACTTAATAAAAAATGAAAATACTTTTTCTTTTTCTTCACAAATAATCGAATGACATTTCATCTTTCTTCATTGCTTTCTGAGTGTCCATCCATAATAGTTCCCAATCAATTAAGCCATGGCTCCTAAAGTAGGTACTTTCACAAGTCCTGATTCTAGGACCTTGTAGCCCGATGCAGCACGTTAATTTATAGTTAAAGTTATTCTTCCAGATCTTTTTCGTTTTAAAGTTACCCTCATGAACATCCCTTTTGGCTGACGTATGTCACAGTGAGCACAGCGTGGTTGAAAAATTAAAATAGTTTTTTGTGAACTTTCATTGAACTTGCAGGATCGAGGAAATACATTTCGAAGGCATTTATTTGCTTTTCGTTTATTTTTTCGCTGTTATGCACATTTCAAGACCAAACTTTATACATGAAGATTACAAACAAAAATTTATGTTTGAATGTCAGCTTTTTAAATTAGTTATTTTTATATCCTATTAAATACCGTAAAATATGAATGAGCTAATTGTTTCTGTTAATTCAAATGATATACGATCTCTAATTTCTGAAATTCTACATAATTCTCTTCAGTTTTAACTTTAACACTAAATAAACGTAGCACGTTTGTGGTAGCGTGTAAACAGAGCAACCTGGTAGCAATAATGATGGATTGTTGCGTAAAGAATTATGTATTTTAATTTTTTTGAAATTTCTCTGTTTAATGGAGAACGAACCAGACATTAAACCAGAGAAATAAATTCTAAATTCGCAGTCACCTAGCAGCAGCAAATGTAACAGCGTAAAATCGGTTAACGGAAGTGACTACGTCATTAACCCCCACCAAAGGGTTGGTTATGCCCCCCCCACCCAGCGTGTAGTGGTCTCCATCAGGGCGCTACGTCTAGCTATTTTGTGACGAATCGATTTCTACTCGAACGATCTGAAAGCTTCAATGTTCATTTTCTTATTGACACAAAGCAACTGTATCCTGTAATACTGAAATTAAAAATATTATATAAAGTAGTGTATAGTATAACTGGGATAAATTTCGGTATAATCATCTTACTCTGTTGTCAACTGTCTTCTTCTTTTTTATGGAGCCAATAGCTGTGCGAATGAGAGGGAGATATATTTTTTTGCATAAGTCATGAAACCTCTCGGCGGTTGACCTATACATATTTTTCGTTATTTTTTTTATTCCACACACGTATTTTACGTAGATACCCCATATATAATGATGTGAAAATTGACAACTTTCTTGTGAAAACAACTCCTTTAATAACATATATAAAATAACAACATAAACAAGAAAATAGGAAAAGATCTATTAAAAAAATAATTTAAAAAAATAAAATTATTTATCAATTGACGTGGCAGTATCCAACTAAATGTTGTACAGGTAGTTAAAAGAGGAAAAAATAGCATCAAATGATGGAATAACTAATATTTTTAAGGTACTTGTACATAAAGATATGCTATAAAATGTTTAGTTTAGTAAACTCCCTTTATTATTTTTTTACTAAAGAGATTTACAGCAGAACATGTAGTGCAACTTGCAAGCCGTCACATTTCATGTTAGCTTTGTATTGATTAATTATATTATTAGTTATATATTAAAGTATAATACAAAAACATATTGCAAAATTAATTTAAAAAAATATTAAACATTACCTGTGATATCTAATTGCTGTAAATTCTACGTAATTTGGTTAATTTTTTCACAAAATATCAATTAAAATGTAACTTTCAAAACAAATAAAATCGTCGAGAAATTGTAATATGTTTGTGTTGGCATGTAAATAGCGCCATCTGATAGCGTCGCTTCGGCCGCGAATTAAGTCTGCGAAAACAGTGCCATCTTGCGTAGCATAGCGTCTCGGTAGCGTATGTTAGGAACATGTAATACATTCATTAGTGACGGACATTGTTACATTGATAATTATTTATTATTATTATTTTAAAATATTTTAATAAGCTTCCTTTTTCGCCCTTAGAGCGTTTAGTAACTACTTTCTCTCTTGTCTCTATAACTCTTGTCAAAATTAAGTCACAATACAGTGCAGTACACCGACTTCAAACAGATCAGTAGACACCTAGCACACATAATATTTTATTTAAATTAATAGGTAATTTCGTTTATACAAGAAACATATGTAAATAAAATAACTTGATGTAAGGCTAAGTAAAATAATATTGTATGTAGGTTAATTTAGAATATTATTGAAAATAGATAGGTAGTAAGTTTTTGATTCAAATAGAAAAATATTCAATTTATTTATGGCTTTTTAGTGTTTTTAGGTAGTGAGTTTTTTTTTTGAAGTCGGTTTAATTTTGATAACATTATTTGATTTTATTTTGCCTTTCTTTCCAATTGGAGATTAGAACTGTCCTTGGAAACTAAGGAATCCTTATCCTCTGTAGGGAGCGGAATCAATAGACCGGTCCATCCCTCTGGCTCCCGTCACGTGACCGGCCCGGAGCAGACGTCAACTGGAGTAAACCAGGACGAGGGTCGCCCTGGACTGCTGATTACTCCCGGGGGAAGAGCCAGGAATGTTCCTCACCGATTCTACGAAGTTTGCTACAACTGGGAACATATTTTATTCATAATGTTCTTACTCAGTAAGCTACTCACAGACAACAACAAAATAAATTCGTAAAACGATAATATAAAAATGTGTGTAAATAATAAGCTTATTTTTTTAACATAATGAATTGAGAAGTGTCGTAGAGGCGAAGCTATAAGAAATATGGGAATCGTGTATGGAAGATTTATAGGGTATCCGGTGGGCTTATGATCACTTTATGATTACTTTACATAACGTTCACCAATTCCACTGTAACAACATTTTTTTTGATGTATATATTATTAATATTATTAATATTTAAAGCATTAACTTTGTGGTTAGACATAATAACAGAATGTTAGTTAACTTAGTAAAAACCACTACCAGATTTAAGGTCTACAGGTTTCGAGACGTACTCGTCTCTTCGTCAGGACCAACACTACACTACTATATTTACCGTTGGATTCCGTTAGATTCTTGATTGTTCTGTAGACTAGTGCATGCTTGTCTCTGACAAGATTAACATGCATAGGATAAATAATGGTGAAAGGTTAACAGTACTATGGTTGTGGTGTGTTATAATTATGTGTCGTGAACATATTAATGTAGTATTGGTCCTGACGAAGAGACGGGTACGTCTCGAAACCGGTAGACATAAAATCTGGTAGTGATTTACACTTATTTAACTAACACTCTGCTATAATGTATTACCACAAAGTTAATGCTTTAAATGCATCCATGCTTGGAGTAAGCTTAAGAGATAGAATGAGAAACGACGAAATTAGGCGCAGAACCAGGGTAGTGGATATCATGGATCGCGTAGCGAAGCTAAAATGGCAATGGGCAGGACACGTTGCAAGACAGGATACTACAAGATGGCCTCCCAGAGTTCTGAAATGGAGACCTTGGGAAAATAAAAGGGGCATCGGAAGACCTCAAAAGAGATGGGCCGATGATATTGTCGCTGTGGGGGGGAAAGAAATGGCTACAATTAGCCAACAACAGGGAAGAATGGAAAAATAAGGAAGAGGCCTATATCCAGCAGTGGAAAGACGAAGGCTGATGATGAAGAAGAAGAAGAATGCTTTAAATATTTAAAATATTAATAATGGACTTCTATATTTTCTGGCCTAAAATATTATTTTTAATGTATAATATATGATATTCATTTGAATTATTTAACATTTACCTCCGCTAGAATACTGAAGAATATTTTCAGTTTTTTACTCCTCATTGTGAAAACCGATCAGTCAAGCCAGCCATAAGATAGTAAACGCTCAATAAAGACTTCCACACACAATTTCTCACATAAATATGTAGCTCTGTGCGATTTATTTTAATTAATGATTATCCCTTTGTGGACGAAATAAAGAAATTGTATTCTTATAATGTAATTTATAATACTATTACCACTAAGTTGTTTTGCTATCATCGAGGAAGTAATTGAAGTTTATTTGCTGCGCTGTCTGCCGTGAGGAGTGTCGGGCCACCCTAATACAATCAACTTGTCAAAAGTCACGACATTGCTTTTCTGAATAACTCTATCCGTACACGTTAGTACGACTCCACTGACTATTCCCCGGCGAACACATCGCGTGGGGATAATTTGTTTCAACACACACTAGTGATGGGTCCGCTCTGTACTCACTACTACAATGTAGTACTACATTACATTGAAGTGCACACTTCGCACGTTTTGAAGTGTAGTGCACACTACAAACTACAAACACCAAAGTTATTGAAAGTATACACTTCATTTCAAAGCGAACACTACAAAGTACACACACTTCAAAGTTATCGAAAGTACGAGAAACATGCTTTAAATAGTGCATTTTTTACGTGAAATTTTTGGAAAGTTGATAAATGAAGAAATCTCTGGAAACTGTAACAACCCCTCCCCCACATGGTTTGAAAAAATCGTATATAAATATAAATATTTTTCATGTTGACCTTTTTTTTTTAGCTCGCCAAATTTAAAAAAATATTTAGTTCACTAGTACGACAATTACTTCATTTCATTACTTCACTTCATTAATATTACAATTACAATTTACAAGATCTGTGTTATCTTTATAAAATCTTGAATAACTTGGTTGACTCGCCCTATTTATTAGAGCAAATAGGTTTAAGTTGTCCTACATACTCAACGCGTTCAAATAATTTATTTTACGCAAACTTTGGTAGGACTAACTACTTAAAAAACTGCTTTGTAACTCGTTGCACCTCAAAATATAATATGTTAAATTCTACAAATAATCTAGACATTTTTACTGACAATTTGCTTTTATTTAAAACGAAACTCCGTAATCTCATTTATGACTATTGATTTGATACTTCTTTAATTGAATCCCATTCCCTCCCTCTCCCCACCCCTCCCATTTTATGCATTATCATAATTAAAATCTTTGAAATATTTATTATTTATCACATATTCTTCATCATTGTTTATTTAGTTTTTTTAACCAGCTTCGAGGAAACTTTACTGGTCATACTCACGAATATTTTTTTGATATTATATAAAAAAATAATTTAAAATTGTACTGTATATTTCCCAAATAAAATAAAATAAAATAAATAAATTAATTAATTACTTCACTTCATTTACTTCGCTTCATTTCGTAGTACTACAATTACTTCACTTCATGTAGTTTTTACTACAATTGTAGTGTACACTTTGTAGTCTTCAAACTGGTGAACGTGTGTGTGTTGTAGTCTTCATTTTGAAATGTAGTTTTTCCCTTCGCCAACACACACACAACATAATGACCCGTTCTGTCGCGACACGGATCCACGCAGTACACACGATATGGGATCCCGGGGTGGGAAGAGAGCCCCTCTCCGCCCGGGAACTTTTCTGCTTCTTCCCTCAGACCCCTTCTTTACAAACCGACCGGTTAATCCAACTTCCCGGTAACCTTTTATCCCGAGAACGGGAGCGGGAACTGAAGCGGTTTCTTAACGTCGAGTGTAAATGAAAAGCGGGGTCGTGTGGTTGCGATGTATTACTTTTTAAATAGAGCACGTTTTGTTTTCCTGTTCTCGTCCTTCAGTATCTCAAATGGTTATTTATTTTATTTTATTTATTTATAAAATCTTTGTTATACAATTTATTTTGTACATTAACATGTGGGTCATTATATTTACAATATTATTTATCTAAATACAAATATTTAAATTCTATTTTGTGGATTGCTACTACTCAACTAGGCGTAGCCTGTGCTAGAGTAGCTAATTGTTTATCTGTTATTTGTTATGGTTTGTCAATAATAATGTAGGACAAGTTTGTAGAAGTTATATAATGAATATATTGGTCGGTGGAAGAAAAAAATACATATAATGTTCGTGAAACAAAGTGTGTAGTATATGTAGAAAGAATATAAATCTAGTAAAACAAAGTATGAAGTAATATGGCAGTGATGTTAACTAAGGGTTGTTTCGGAAGTTTATTATGTATTTGATGTAGAACATGTTGTATGATATCGATATTTTCAACATATTGAAAAGTAAATTTGGTTGGGAATTATGAAGAACCAGCTACAACCCGTCAAAAATTACGAAATTTTTGTGTTTGAATTTCAACTTTGTATTGATTAGTTATTAGTTCTAGGTACCTATACTAACTAAATATGCTAGCTGTAGCGAGGTAGATAGAAAAATAAAGGATCAGTTAATGGATTGAAGATGGAAAGGATGGTTAGACCTGACCCGATCAGATTCTACAAATATTGGAGGATCGCCCTGTTCAAAGCATTAACAACCGTAGAGCATGAGAAGATGTATGTATGTAGCCGAAGCAAAAGTAGTACGCTAAGATAGAAGAATGTGGCGTTTTATTAAATATATATAGAAAAGAAAAATGATAAAAAAAACTAAGGGTGTTTCACGCGAAAATAGGTTAGGCACATGTGGTGAGGACTATCCTTTTCTATTCTGACAACTCACATCAGTACATCTCCGCATGCTCGTCGATTCTTGATCATCTTATGATTTACAACTAACCTATGATTTTTGATCAACCTTATGACTATCCTACTGTAAATATATTTCAAGAATTTAATATACCATCACTCACAAAAATATACAAAAAACAAAAATATACAAACTCCCTATGCCAAATTTACAAAGATTATTTATATAAATATTTTTTTTTACAAATAAATCTCACCCCTTAGACTGTATAAGAAATAGACATAAAACAAAGGGATACATGAAGATAGCAACTTTAAGAACCACCATGGCACAACATCATTATACATACTTGGGAGTTAAATGATACAATACACTGTTGTCGCAAAACAAATTTCAAGAAAGGAACATTCCAAAATACGAACAGTTTAAGAAAGAAGTCAAATCCTTGATTTTGGACAACGATGCATTGTAACACTGCCCACATGTCTCAAATGGTTTCTGTATAAAAAAATTACTACTTCTTAATGGTTTCTGCTTCTGTATTTTAATTTGGCTTGTAAATACTTCTCCCATAAGCTCGAGCTTTGGCTCATATATTATGAGGAGTATAATGTCTTTAAAATTTTATAACATAGAATCAATTTTTTGTAAAAAACATTATTGTATTTTTTCTGTATAAATAAATATAAAAATCTCACAGGACCATCTTCCAGAATTCAAAAGCCCAAATCTCATTTCTTTTAAACACGGCCATTAATAGATTTTTTCCAAACGACTTCTCTTTTATGTGTATCATTTTGGTTCAATTTTTTCTCCAGCATATCCAACTGATACACATAATTCATACAAAGAAACCATTACAGAATAGAAAAAGGCACAGTATTATAATACATACAAAAAGGTAACTGAACTGGCATGTATGTACACAAGTTTATTTTGGCTTGGCGCGTCTCGCGACTCTGACGGAATATTTTCTTGAAAAATGTTATTTTTTTCACCACGAGAGGAAATGTCAAAGGGATTTTTTTCTTTTGACGTAATTCTGAATTGAATCCAATATTTTAAGAACCCTTAATGTATATCAAAGATTCAAAGTACATTGTTTATATTATATGTGTATATTTTAGTAGGAAAACTAACATTTTTTATTTTTTATTAATTTTAATTTATAATAATCTTATCGTAGTACATGATTTCATGAATTCAATATAAAATCCATACAATAAACACGTTTTACTTGCCATAAACGCTCGTGTTTATGGGAGGAATAATCACATTAGTTAATTTCATGGATATTAAAATTGTAATAACAAGGTGTTTAGAATATTGAGATATATAACAAAGTAATAAATTAACTGTTAAAAAAGTAGATAAAAAGAAAACAATAAATTTCTCACTAATAAAGAAATAAAATATAGATTAATAATTATATATTATTAAGGTATAAATGGTTTCTAATTCGAACCTTGTGGTAATCGTAATTTGTCGATACATATATCTACGATTAATCTTAATTATTTTACAAAATAAATTATTGAAATTCACCATGTCAGGCAACAGGCGATAATGTACCTATGAGATATGTATGGTCTCCTTCAAAATAGCCTCTTCCATAGCAGCATCTATGTAAAGCAGGGGCGTTCAGTGGGAACATCGCAGTATGACTTTTACGTAACTAATTATTTGGGAAAAAAGTTGGAATATAACATATATTTTATAATATTTCTGTCACAACTGTTATCATAGTAGTATTCATATTTTGATATATCAAAAAAATCTGTAGCATAAATATTTGATTTCTATTTTTTTCCCAAAATATAACTAACTAACTAACTAACTGACCATCACGCCGTTTCCCCGCAGGGGCAGGCAGAGAGGATTGAACGCCACACTCTTCTATCCTGGCACACCACTTTTGCTTCGGCCACATTCATACATCATCTCATACAAGTTCTACGGTTGTTGCGGCTTTTAACGGGGCCATCCTCAAACACTTGTTGTATCTGATCGTGCCGGGTCTTTCGCGGACGCCCTCTTTTTCTTTTGCCTTCAACACTCGCCTCATATATTTTCTTAACCATCCTTTCCTCGTTCATACGTTCCACATGACCAAACCATCTCAGCACTCCTTTCTTTATTCTATCCGCCACACTACAGCCACGTCTAATTTGTTCATTCCTTACTCTATCAACCAAAGATTTTTCACACAAGCGTCTTAGTGACCGCATTTCTATCGCATTCAGTCGACTTTCATTCCTCTTTTGCCAATTCTAGGCTTCACTTCCATACATTAGGGTCGGCACGGTCATTTTCTGTTAGGATATTATATATACGAAATTAGTATTTAGAGCACGTGTCGTAATCCCTTACATCTCCTCAATTATATGTATACATATTTGATAATTTTGGAAATAGACAAAACCTTATTCTATTCACTTTATGTCGCAGTCAATGATAGTTTCTAAATATTTAATAGCAGACATAAATAGTCAAATCAAGAAAATAATTGAACACACCACCCACACCCTCCTAGTCGCGAGTTGAGCACGGAGTTCACCACTCGGGAATGTAATTTTGAGTTTGCGTTGAAACTTGTATGATTGATTAGAGAACAGACTCGGAGTTTCATAACCAGACAATCCTAAAAGGGTACGTGTCTGTCACCAGAGTTTCCAACAGTTTAAACCCTGAACTTCGGTCGGGACTTGTTTATTATTTAAAGTGCAAAACGGCGAATCTCGAATTCTCGAGTCTTTAAGCAAACGCGGATTTACCCAAGTCAGTTGAGTTACAGTGACGAGTTTAGAGAAACCTCTCTTAGTATAATATGTAATACAAGTGTTTACATTCTACGATGTCCTATGATAATAAGGGAGATAAAGTGCCACAAAACACGCATCTATCTACTTAATTTTTTTTTAAATAACTTCGTGGCAACATTATTAATAAAAAATAACTTTTTTAAACCCACTTTTTATTGAATAATCAACATGTTTTGGGGTCAATGGTCCCTTTATCAGGATGTAATGAATACTTTAAATAAAATTTGATGTAAAAACATTAACAAAAACAAACAAGTCGAGAGTTTATAACTAATTAGGAAAAATTAAAATGGTAACCGTTTGCATAAAGAATTTGGTTATTTATAACAGTTGATTTTACTTTATGTTATTTGTTTACAAAATATCTCAACTTTTATAATATGGTTTGTTTCCTAAAGATGATTAAAAATTCAGAACACTTTTTACTTTTAAACATCTAAAGTGCTCCAAAATTTTACCTGTTCAAAATGATTACAATCATTACAAACAAATTTATAATTCACACATTTTTATAATCATCGTTATTATTATTATTTAATATAAAATTCATTAATTTATAAAATATATTAAATATCAACAATTTATTGTTAATTTTTATTACATAAAAATTAACAAGTTACATTTAATTTAAAATCAATGCACATTATTATAGATTGCATTGGTTCCAAGTACAACGGAGTCTGTCATGTTACATACATGATCATCATCATCTTCTTCCCCTTGCCCTAGTAGGGTCGGGGGCCTAGAGACTCGACAAGGTGCTTCCATGATCCCCTGTCTTGCGCTGCTTCTGCTCGAGTCAACCAGTCCAGACCCATTCTGTTTTCAAATACATTTTTTTTTGTCTCTCCCAGCTTAATCTGGGTCGACCCACCGGCCGTCTTCCCTCCGGGGTTGCCAAGAGGATTATTCTTGATATTCGTTCCTCTGGCTTTCTGAGCACATGTCCAAGCCACCTCAGTTGTGATTTTTCTATGTGCAGGAGTAGGGGCTCCATGCCGAGTGTGTGCCTTATGTCGGCACTTCTCACTCTATGTCCATGTGTGACTCCCGCTACCCCCCTTAGAAAACTCATCTCGGTAGCCTGTACTCTTGATCTCACTCTCTCCGTCAGGATCCAAATTTGTTGGCCATGTATATTCGTATATGTTACATATATATTCTGAAATAAGCAATATTGCTATTTCTGTATCTTAACAGTTATTGTAAAACATTATAATGCCGCCAATTTTGTCATTTTAGGTTTGACAGGTTTGAAATAAAGGCATTCGATCAATTAGAAAGCTCATTATACATAATTGTGAATACCTTGACGTTTGTGTTTGATTGAATTAATTAATTTCAAACCTGTCAAACACAAAACGTTCAAATTGGCGGCATTACAATGTTATCCGTAATTTTCAAGATGCAGAAATATGTAGCAATATTGCTTATTTCAGAATACGGTTGATTGTCTATCGTACAGCACTCCTCAGCGTTACAATATTGCGAGATTAGATGGTTAGTTGAGCATGTATTACACATTTTTTCAATTATGTTGAAAATTACTTTCTACAAAGTATATTATGTAAAGTAACTTCTATATTCTGTAAAAAAATGTTAGTAGATAGATTAACTAAAGTGCTGCCAAATTGGCGATTTAGCGAGCTCCGCACTGTCGCCTTAGATTAATTCAATTTCAATATTCCTTGCTTTGTTAGCCCGTTCATCTTCGCAAAGCTTTGATAATTTACGAGCAATGTGGCAAAGTCTTGATTCAGAATTTCTCGACATTGTTTTCTGACTAATTTTATGTTATAAAAATATATCTGGGCTGGACCAGATAACTGAAAATTATAACAGAGTGTTAGTCAAATTAATGTAAACCATACCAGATTTTAGGTCTACCGGTTTAGAGACGTACACGAGGGGGTAAAGGGGGTTTGGTAACACCCACTTTAGACCCCGCCTCCTCTCACTCATTCTCCCTCGTAGATTCCTTATCGTTTTGTAGGCAAGTTAGTGCATGCTAGTCTTTGACAAGATAAACACGCATGTGATAGATATTGGTGAAAGGTTATCAATACTATGGTTTTGGTGTATGGTGTTATGAAGATAGTAGTCTAGTGTTAGTCCTGATGATGAGACGGGTACGTCTTGAAACCGGTATTCGTAAAATCTGGTAGTGGTTTATACTAATTTAAACTTTTCAAAGCAAGAAAACACTTTGTGGCTTGACATTATAAGAAATTTAAGAATAAATTAAATACTATGTTTTAAACCACTTTATTGCTATATATTTGTCAACTAGTTTCGGTTGGACTCAACCTTTTTCAGGACAATTATAATAAAGACTGTCTATATTATAATTTTCCTGAAGAAGGTTGAGTCAAACCGAAACTAGTTGACAAATATATTGCAATAAAGTGGTTTAAAACATTTTAATTTATTCTTAAATTTCTTATACTAATTTAACTAATACTTAGACCACAAAGTAAATGCTTTAATTCAGTTTGCTAGTTTATGACGCCAATGTTTGAAAAACGTGTTGTGAAATTAATTTGTGAAGATTTGCATGTGATCTATAAGTACTCACGTTACTTAGGGGCGTGGCACAGTGGGCATCGCAGTGGCTTCTCACATCGAGAGTTCCGAGTTCGATTCCCGGTGAGGTCACAATTTAATCTATGTGATTTACCCAAGCTTAATATTTTGTGATGTATTTCGCTTCTGTAATTGGGCTTCCTGGCCCGCTGAAGCGTAAAAAAAATACGATAAAATTTCAACTCACGTTTCTCCATCAAATGTTTATTTATTTCACTGTTTATTCAGTTCCATATTTTATGTCATATGGGCTAATACATGATTTAAAATAAAAATATTGGTGTACATAATCATCACTTAGAAATACTGATGAGAGAATTTTGGGACTTTTAATAACATTTAACCAATCTTTCAAAAACAAGCACCTTTTTACACATATTGTCGGATGTCGGTCTCCCAAATTTGGATACCAACTAGGAGATTTTGACACCCGCTTTCAACTATTCTATTCTTTAATAAACAACTTTCTCACTCTTTCAAACTTTTAATTTGAGATACCGGTTGTGTCGGAAGACTTACGCATATTTAATTTTATCTACATATACAGGGTTATTTTAAAAACATTATTAACCTCGCAGGACTATATTCCTACCTTGATTATGAGTCGAAAATGTCCAAGCTATTACGACCTAATATCAATAGTTAAGGAGATATGCGACATCAAACTTTTTTTTTCAATATTTCTGACTTATTTTTTGTAAAACGTTGGACTATCATTACAGTAATTTATATCGAATATGAAAAATTTATTCCCTTTAATACAAGTCAAATAAAAACCTTCGAATTCTAATTGGAAAACATTCCAATTGGATTTTTTCAGGTTTTTATCATTTTATTTAACTTGAATTGAAACGAATGAATTTTTCGTAATCGTTCGTTCTTCGTAATAAAAAAATAAAATAAAAAAATAAAAACGGTATGAGTGACTGTAATTATAGTCCAACGTTTTACAAAAAATAAATCAGAAATATTGAAAAAAAAATGCAAACTTTGATGTCGCATATCTCCTTAACTATTGATATTAGGTCATAATAGCTTGAACATTTTCGACTCATAATCAAAGCAGGAATATAGTCCTGCGAGGTTATTAATGTTTTCCAAATAACCCTGTATATGATATCGAAATTAAAAACAAAATTTTGTCAACATTAATTTCAATATTATTGAAATTAACCGCAGTGCGTCGGTAGGTCCAAGCGGTAAACCCAAAAATATTCGGACTATACCGGTCAGAAGTACCCACCTCATCCAAAACCGTTCGTGACATTATTAGAGAAAATACACTTCACTCCGACTCGAAGCCTTCTTGGGGCCTGCTTAAAGCCTTTTCGAGGCTCTCTCAAGGACCATTCGTGGACGGTCGTGATAACTGGAGCACGTTTTTTAAGGTGTTACGTATTGTAATGAGGCGAAAAAGTGGAAGAGTTTTAATAAACACTGGGAACGCTCAGAAGGTTTGATATCAGCATTAGCCAGATATAAATAGGACCGCGCGCGCGGATTAACGTTGTTGTTTCTAGCGCGCTTGACAGCGATAACAGAAGCCAAGGCAGCCGCGAGCTGCGGAGGCCAGTGTGGCCAGCCGAGCGATAATTCGACAGCAAATAATCTGAAATATTCTTACATAGCTAAATAAGCTGAAGCGAATAATACGTGCGTCGAAATTGGATGGATTAATCTAGTTAATAGTAAATAAAGTGTTTAAGTAATTATAAAGTGTCTATTTACGAGTGATAAATTATGGAACAGTTTAATTTAAATATAAATATTAAGTTAAATAGTATTAAGTGACTTTGTACATTTGATTAATTAATTAATTAGTAATTAATTAATCCGTAATTAAATTCCAGCTTTTTAATTTATTCCTCCCGCAGCCACGACACGTGGCAATATTTCGGTTTGAATTTCAAAAAAGCTTGAAGAATGTTCAAAGCTGCACTAAGTAAATTTTCTCTCATACTTTCATATATGGATTTCGCAGAGATTTAACCCCTAACCGGAATCTTCATTTTGACACACGTACATGGCATCGTGAGTTCAAACGGACCCGACAGCAAAATTACCTTCTTATTGTTTGTTATATTTGCTAATTAAAAGATGGATAATTTATTAATACAGTAAAACCTCGTTAATTCGAAATTCAAGGGACCCAAAAAGACATTTTGAACTATGCGGGACCCCTTTAATTCGAAATTCAAGATATAAAAAATTAAACATCGCGATACGATTGCGAAATTCGCCAAAAATTTTAAAATTCACGAAAAAGTCATTAATTTTGTGAAAAATATCTGAATTTTTGTGTATTTCAAGAAATTATTTCGAAAACGCAATATTTATTATGCCAATACGAAGACCGCGACATTTCTTTTACTAAAATATTCGATATTGATATAATTATTGTTCTTAATTGCGAAAAAATCGAAATATTTCGTCAAATTTAAAAAAATTCGAGTTATGTAAATCAAAATGTTGTGATGTATGGCGCGAGAGGCTAATAAATATTTTGAACTATTTAGAAAAATTAAAAATTGTGAACTTGCTTTATAATTATTTAAAATTACAAGTATATTATAAAAACAATAAAAACAAGAGAAGGAAAAGCATGGAGAAAACATGAGTATGTCTCGTAGCAGTGCTCTTATTCTTAAATCTATTACTAATATTTTATCCATAATCTAATCTAATCTATGGTGCAATCTATAATAAATAATACATCTTATGCTCAACAATTCTATACTATTTTTACAATAATTATAGCATTTGTTTTTAAATTCATTCATCTTATTCTTCGTGTTTTCTGGCATCTCATCATATATTTTCACACCTCTGTACATTAGAAAATTCTGTGTATTAGGAAAAATTAAGTTGGGTTGGGTTGACCCACGATTCCGGTTAAGGGTTAAAATTATTTCAAAATTCAATAGAATATTTACACGGACGTTTTCCTGCTTGAAGAGTTTTTCTCCTGATCACAGATATTTAGACATCATTAAAGACAGAAGACGCTGAGCACAGCATCTAGTCAAGAGGTAGCAGGAACAGTTTTTCCGTGAGAATTTATTTTAATTTCAGGGATATTGTTAGTATTATTATTATTTCAGGGATATTGGTACATCGCTGGGGTCATTTTATGTTGATGTGTAAGATTTTTTACATGACTGCTTTTATTAATTTGATATAAAAACCAATACAAAGTTACTACAGATACGAATATGAAAGTAAAAAGGACAGTTTGTCCTAAAACATTTAAGAGAACTCACATAGATACAAAGAAAAAACTATCTATTGAAAATAATGTTTAATTAACACCTGAACATTCATTTATAGGAGGAATGAGTGAAAAGTCAGCTAAGTAAATTTTTCACTTACTTCTAGTGTAGTGGTAATAAACTTTTTACTACAGCGTCATAAAAAAGGATTTTTATTACAAAAAAAAATTTTTAGTCACTCGTGGCGCTCTGACTTCTAAATGAAAAGAGAGAAGATTCAGAGAGTTGTGTGTATTTTATATTGCAGTAATTGGCAAATAATTCCAAATTGGTAAAGGTTAATAAGGATGGTTTCTTAGCGAGGCAGTACCGCTTTTTGTATCTCACGTTTCTCTATCAGAATCTTCAGCTTTTTGTATCCTCCCAATCCATTTCATCAGTGAATGTGTGACGTTTCCTATTTTTATACTTCATTAGTTACTACCGTTTTTTGATTATTGAGGGTCGTTACTCCTGGTACGTGGCCTGCTCTTGACAATTTTTTCCATCTTTTTCTGTAGCCCGCAGAACGGATTTGAGAAAAGACTTAAAACGCACTTGTTTACAAAATCTTTCCCAGAACCTTTTTAATATTGTTGTTTTTAACGTTGTTTTTTTTTTACTATTTTATGTTTTGAGCTCTTTTTCTTTCTCTTTTCTTTTTCATTTTATTTTTCATTATGTGATTCTATGATTGTAGTATGTAAGGGTTTTTTGTGTGTAAAGCGCCCTTGAGGTGAAATTTTCACAAAAATGGCGCCATATAAATAATCCAATATTATTATTATTATTAACCAATAAAGTAATTGTTCTGCATGGAAATAAAATACTCGTTTTTGATTCAGTAATGTCTGTGGTATCGAATCTAACACGATGTAGTAGTATCTCATTCAACAAGATGCATGATGGATGACTTCTGCAGATGGCCTGTAACACTTGATTTACAGTGTTATCACAGTGTTATCTCAAAAGCAGATTTCAAAGAAGTAAGAGGCGCTCGTGAGCGCGGGTATTTAAACCTTTCTCCCCTGACAGGCGTCACCATGCACACACATATTAATGTATCACGTTCGCACGATTTGATAAGTTGATTAAGAATCAAGTATTTTATTTCCATTCCATTGGTTATTGAGTTCTACAAACTCGGAAACGGTAAAAAAGTCTTGAGCTGCTCAGTCTTTTGAGTTAGAGATCAGTCTCTCCCTCTCTAGCCTTCCGCTTTTGCCAGTCACTAGCTGCTTCTGTCCTAAAATTGTAGAATGCATCTTACGGATCCTTCTTAGCCGTATCAAAGAATATCATATAAAAATAATAATAATAACAAATGAGCAAGAGCTGAAAAAACACTAAAAACCTGGCCTCGAAGAAGGTCAGGAGTGAAGAGCTCTCGAGACAAGGAGCGAGAAGTAGAAGCGAACAAACCGAGCCAGGATTATACCTCCCGCGAGGCGCCTCAGCCGGGGGATGGAAACGAAGGATTAGAGATCAAATAATGCTCTGTAACGTCCCCTGCCACCCCTGGGAGGATGTGAGGGAAAAAGTGAATCAAGTAATGATATTCCCGGAATACCTAAACCGATTCCACTGTCGCGGGATGCGGGCGA